>JAAVUI010000163.1:0-46009 GCA_014899075.1 Fusarium goolgardi | reverse complement strand
GTCTCGCGGATGTCACGGGCGGCAGCGACGGGGTCGGGGTTGCCATCAGGGCCCTCTGTTTATTGTCAGCGGTGGTCAAATGAATTAGTATAAGAGACGTTAAGCATACCAGGGTTGACATAGATGAGACCGTGGTGAGCAGCAGCCAGAGGCTTCTCGAGGTCTCGGGAGTGAATATCCTTGCTCTCAGTCTGGTCTGAGTCGGTGGCACCAGGCTTAGTGGTTCCCTTGTTTCCGTCGGAATAACGGACGTCGTTTCCAAGCCAAGTATCCTCACCACCGTAGTAGGTGGCCTCATCAGCCTCCCAGGTATCCTCTCGACCACCAGCGAAGCCGAGGGTCTTGAAGCCCATGTCCTCGAGGGCGACGTTGCCAGCGAGAACGATGAGGTCGGCCCATGAGATCTTGTTGCCGTACTTTTGCTTGACGGGCCAGAGGAGGCGGCGAGCCTTGTCGAGGGAGACGTTGTCGGGCCACGAGTTGAGGGGAGCGAATCTCTGTTGACCCTGTGGAAATTGTTAGAGTTGAGTGCAATGGAGGCGATATTGGGTACTTGCCTGTCGGCCACCACCACGACCGTCAAAGACACGGTATGTTCCAACGCTGTGCCACGACAATCGCACCATAAGACCACCATAGTGGCCAAAGTCAGCAGGCCACCAGTCCTGCGAATCGGTCATCAACTTTCGCAGGTCCTCCTTGAGGGCATTGTAGTCGAGCGACTTGAAAGCCTCAGCATAGCTAAAGTTCTCGCCGTAAGGGTTGGTGACATTGCTGTGCTGGCGCAGAATGTTGGTCTTGAGCGACTCGGGCCACCACTTCTGGGCAGTGACGCCGTGTCCAGCGACGTTGGGCACCTTTGTGTGCGCAACGGGACACTTGCTCTCAGACATGTTGTATTGTGTTGTTGACAGGTATCTGGGTGTTGCTAGTGATTTGTTCAAAGTCCAGGTCCTCCTCGCTATTGATAGAGACAAAATACGAGAAGAAGAAGACAAAGGGAGAAGAAACCGAGGCATGGGTGAAAAGATGCGGGGGTGGAGATTGGGACGTCTTTATAACAAGAGTCGGATTGGCAAAAGAAGGCCTGTGAGTGGAGTGGCGACAGCTAAGAAAGAGGAGACAAGACGAGGCCCGGATCACGCTCGGTATCTCGTCAAACAGTTTGTCAGTTACTCGGGAACTTATGCCGGTTTCGTCAACAAAAGCTACATGACGCACTGTAGACAAGTGCGGGGAAGCTATACCGATGCAGCAGCCAGTGTAACAAAAGTCATCATAAACATAAAGAGTTCCGGATTGCATCGGAATCGGTAATAATGACACCCGGCTTGTTTGAGAAGATCATGACTTTTTTTTTTCTTCTTTTTTTTTTTCTAGTTGTTCGCCTCAAAGAAGCCTCTAGAAAGCATCATCCAAATGTATGATATCTCGACTTTGCATCGCATTGAATCGATGAATCGCTAAACAGCAATGAAATGATCGCCACCTGTGAATAACGTTTGGTAGTAAACATCCCGTGATCGGTTTAGTACCGGTACAGCCCCGCAGAAACAAAACACAGCATCAACTGAAGAATCCAATCGTCTGCGCCTTAACAACCCTTTTGGTTATAGGCTGGGAAAAGAGGATCCAAGAGCAGGGGATAATTTGTCCCCGAGATGGGATGGTAGGCTAAAGAGCGGGGTCAACTTCCCTTCAGAAGGGAAGAGACTCGGAAAAGAGTAAAAAGAATGAGAATAAGAACAATATTGCTTAAAGGCAGCTTTGTATCAATCTGCTGCTCTGTGTAATGTTACTCTGACTTCTATAACTTCAATCATCACCTTTCGTCTATTCAAACCACAATGGACATTCATCTCAGGCCTTTCTTTCCATCGATGCATAAAAAACCTGGCACTTTTCCGTCTGGATTGTGTCCCACCACACCCACAAGCCGGGATAAGCCAATCATCGGCCCCGCTTACATTTGGAATCAATCTGCAGCGCCTGGAATCAATTGCTTCACATTCACTGACAGAATCATCACAGACACACTGAGATACACGGGCTTGGTACCTGCGTCCGAGACAGACAGCCTCATTTTCTCACTAACGCCTCGTTTCTTGGTTCATCACCTTGAAGCCGTGATGTCGAGGCATCAAGAAAAGGTTTCATAATAATAAGCAGAGGTACAAAGTAACAGGGAATTGAACCGACGACTCTGCCAGCAGCAAAAACAAAACGAAGGTGGACGATAGCATCGTTGATTCGAATCCGTAAGGACTCAAACCTAGCTACCATCCGATTGATTGTACAACTTTTTTTATTTATATCCATATCGAAGAGGTCCATCACACCTGGAAATCAGCCATCTTCACTACTTAGGTAGTTATTCAACAATACTGTATCATCGTATTTCACATATAAAGCAATTATAACATTGTAACAATTGCGTCTTTTTCTTGTCTTGGATTAACGCTGGGATGATGCGCACTTAACATTTTGAAAGTGCGATCGATCAATCTCTTCAATCACCAGACTACCTACCAACCGACGCAGAGGGTATGCGAAGCGACGGCTCATTCGCTTTAGAGGACTCGCGATATGAACACATGAGTCCATCAGCTATGGCGCTTACATAAGTGTTCGGGAAGACAGTTGAGGCAAAGTTGTCGGGACTGTTTCAAGAGATCAGTGCCCTCGCGTGATGACTTGCAAACAAGAGCAAATTCACGTAAATAATATTGTCAAAAGTGGCTTTCACAATACGAAATTATAGAACATGACATGCTTTATGTGCCATTAAATGGACTTCCTACATCACACATCCGCCGGTGTTGTAGTTGGAGGGAAGCTGGTGACGGACATGGCGGTACTCCGAACACCGATGGACTTCGGTCCTTGAGCGAGCAGCGACGTCCGTTGATCAAATAAACGGACATTTTGAAAGACAACACAGAACTGACTTCTCAGATTCCGTGTCCAACCTCAGACCGTCGGTGTTCCGTAGCAGGGTATCAAGATCTATTTCCTTGTCTCATTTTACGACCGGAGTGGTGGAAACTACCACCGAGGAACGACAAAAAGGCGGCACGGTAAGCAATTGGTATTGAACCAAAGCCGAACTGGACTTATCGCATCTGCACGGAACTCCGTGGTGCGGTAACTACACATCGGTCTTGTCCTACTTGCGGAGTCCGACGGTTTCTCAATGCAGCTCAGAGCTCAACAACGACGGACTTTGACTCGGATTTCGGAACACCGCTGTACAGCGGTTCTTCTGGCATATGTATGTATTCAATCGGTCGGTCAAAGGACGAGTATCGTACGAACTACAGTCAGAACTCGGCTTATCATTGAGGGTATCGGAACGAATAGAGTGCGGTCGTATTCGCGGGCTTTTGACATTTCACGGGATCGTCATTCGGAATCATCTCGCTGAGAGACTTCGGCATTTTAAACACCGTCGAAAGTGCGTTGGAACATGAAGTGCGACGGATAGTGATGGCCGGCGAGTGCAGGCATGTTACAATCGAGCGGACGGCTCTCGTGGGGATCGGAATGCTTCTTGGCGGACAATGTTGGAGTCTTGTGACTTCGCGATCGAGGAATTTACGTGCAGAATAATTGGAAATAATTGACATGTATGTTCCCAACTTCAACTCGGAGCGCGCCATGATGTCGACTCGAGGTCGAAAAGAGGTTTTTGAGGCATTGGTGGTTGGCAGAACGTGGCAGAGAAACAGGTAGCGGTCGCATTCGTCAATGTTTTGTGACTTCAAGGTTTAAAAAACGGATGGTAAGTCGCGATGATGACTTTGGCCAGACGACAACGCAAAAATGACTTTGGGAAAGGCTGTCGGTGATGAATAGCCATGGGATTGTCTAGGAGCGATTAGTAGCCAGATCGCGATCACTCAAGAAACAACGCGCTTGAGTCAAGCCGAGACAGATCTTCAGCAACAAAGGCGCACCACACTTCTCTTCTCCTGGTTGGTCGCAGGACAAGCATCGCGTCTCAGCATGGCGTGGGAGTGCTTTGCTGTATCACGAGGAGATGAAGGCCTTTTCCGCAGGGTATAAATAGAAAAGTGCGATAGTCACAATCGTTGAACAGTGGTTGGTTGACTTGGCGAAGAAGCTTGTTTTCGACGCGCGATGCTCATAGCTTCCAACCTCTTACAAGGAACAGTGACGCGATGAGGAGGCACAGTATCTACGCGTCCCAGTGAGACTATGATGTCATTGGAAGCTCTTATCTTATCTATGTAGTAGTCTCGGCCAATCATAATGCGTATAGTGAGGGGTCTCGGTTACGACAGAAGGTTGCTTCAATGTGTTGAGGGAAGTTAAGCATATTATAATCAAAAAAAGCATATATCATTTAAATCCGTCAATTACAACGTACAGCTCAACTTTGTATTTTTTTCCGATAATAATTGACCTCAACAGGGCCAATAGAGCTGAAATAAAACTCTTTTACATTTTAATTTTCTTAATAGAGGCTGCAATACATCTCTCTGTCATCGGACATTTCAAAGGTTCAACGCGCCTGCCTTACCCTATAGCTGCTGATCTATCGGCCGGCCATGCGATACGCTTAAATAATGGGTCCACCTCGACGCGTGCCGCCTTTCTCCCTCCTCACAAATGCTTCGCGCAATTCAGGCACAGAAAGTAAACAGCATGCCAAACGACTTTATTGACTCGGTATCCCCTACGAGTTTCAGTCCCGCTCATCCTTTGCCAATGTTGGGGGCATCACATCGTCCAACCGCCCTCCACGCCTGTTCTTCCACCAGTCAGATGTCATTCTGATGCAAGCCCCCAACGTGGGGTAACCTCTTTCAAATACCGTCATTGACCCAACCTCACTCAAAGTTTGAACAAACACGTTTTCTATATCAGGGAATCGGATATATCATTCAAAATGTCAAACACACTGTCAAGCTCTCTGGCTGAGGCAAAGCTAGTTCCCGGTCCTGCAGCTAGTCTAATTCCTGAGGGTTTCAAGCCCAGCATCAACCTACGCGTCTCGTTTGACGGGAAAGACGTCGAGTTGGGGAATCTATTTCGTGCGAATGAGTGCAAGCGCTCACCTAGTATCTTGTTTGATCAAGAGGTATGCGCGTTGGATCTTGAGATGGGGACATCCGCTTACTTTGTTTGCTTGTAGGCTGATGTACCTGGTGATGCTACATACATGCTTCTCCTCGTTGATCCTGATGCGCCGACACCCGATGACCCCAAGTTTGCCTTTTGGCGACACTGGGTTCTTCCCGGCCTGAGGCCCTTGGGAAGCGCGGATGCCGTTGCCCAGATCCAACCTGCGCTGACAGAGTACCTGGGACCTGGCCCTAAGGATGAGTGAGTTCAGCATGTCAGTACATCGATACCTTTGCTGACGATCTACCAGTTCAAAGCCTCACAGATACTTACTACTCCTGTACCGTCAACCTTCCAACCTCGATCTGACAAAGGATGATGTTGGAGGTGAAGAGTTTACGCAAAGACGGTCTTTCGATACCGCCAAATTTGTCGAGAAGCATGATCTGCGACTGGTGGGTGTGAACTGGTTCCTCGGTGCTGGAGACGGCTGGAAAGAGTAAAAAGGAACAGATTCTGAGCCATGAATAACATACTATCAATTGAAGCCATCACGACTTTGACCAAACTTGGTGGCTCGTACTCGACCGAGCCCAACGAACATGCACTTTCCCAGTCAGCGTGTCACGCCTCACATATCCACGTCACTCATCGCAAGAATCTGGCAGTGAATCAAAGGTCAAGCGAATAATATTATTATTCAAAACATTAATTATACCTCTAGGAAATTGATACATTTGTATCTAAGCAAGCAGCTCTTGGCCGTCTTACTTGCTAACACCGTTGTTGATGAGCTTGTTGACAGTGTCGCGGGGTACGTTGGCCACAACTCCGTCAAGAGCCTGTGAAGCAATGTACTCGCAGAGACCCTCGGCCTTCTCTCCAAGACCAAGGAAGTAAGCAGCCAGACCAGCAACATGGGGCGAAGCCATGGAAGTTCCGGAGATGGTGTTGGTCTCACCACCGGGCCAAGTGCTCAGGATATCAGTGCCAGGAGCAAGAACATCCACGACGTCGCCGAAGTTTGAGAAGTAGGAAAGGGTGTCGTTACGAGTGGTTGCCCCGACGGTGCAGGCGCTGGCCTCAGAAGCAGGGGACGAGCCAGAAGCATCAACGGCTTCGTTGCCAGCTGCGACGGCAAGGAAGAGACCAGCATCGACGATGCTCTTGGCAGCGCTGTTGACAGCACTGGAGGCTTCGCCGCCAAGGGACATGTTGACAACGGCACCGTTGGGGCAGTTCTCGGAATCGGCGTGTCCAGCGACATAGTCCATGCCAGCAATGACAGCAGAGTTGGTACCTGAGCCGTCATCACCAAGGACCTTGACGGCGTAGAGGGTGGTCTTCTTGGCGACACCGTAGGTGGTAGAGCCGATAGTTCCAGCAACGTGGGTGCCGTGACCTTGACCGTCACCATCACGGCCACCAGCAAAGTTCTTGAGGAACTTGGCGCGTCCATCAAAGTCGGGGTGCTCAACATCGATACCAGTGTCAATGACGTAAGAGCAAGTACCCTCGCCAGCGCTCTCGTCATAGGTGTAAGTCTTGCTGCCGGGCCTGGAGCTGGAAATGCGGGCGATACCCCAAGGGGCATTGTCCTGGTCGACGGTAGCCTTGATGGTGATGACAGCATCCTGCTCAATGTACTCGACCTGAGATTTGTTAGCATTACTCTGACTGACTGACTGACTGGGATCTATATGACTGACATTGGGGTCGTGCTTAAGCTTCTCAATCTCCTCATCTTTGAGACTAGCAGCAAAGCCACTGAAGCTCTTGGTGTAGGTGTAATCGGCATCAGCCTGGATGGTCGATACAGCGCTGTCAACAGAGGCAGCTCGGACACCGCTCTTCATCTTGACGATGTACTTGCCATCGACAAGCTTGACGCCGCGAGGGCGGATGACAGGAGCGGGCTCAGCTCGTCGAGAGACTGAGGCTGAAGGAGCGGCCAGCGCAAAGGGCAAAAGAGCGAGAAGAGTAGCGGAACGCATTTTGATATAGTGAGTGTTGAAGTTGGTGTTTGAAAAAACAAAAAGAAAGTGTTTGTGAGTAAGTGAATGTAGTTGTTGACTTTGCTGTAAAGACCGAAGAGCTGAGTGTGATGAGAGATGAGATTGAAGTTTCTGGAGACAAGAGCATCTATTTATCTCGAATGCTTCATCTCCTTTAATCTTGGTCCATCGTCTATACTCGGTTCTTGGTAGTTGTTCGGCACCTAAGCCTATCGTAACAAGACATGTGCTCTGCTCCGATGATCGCCATCGTCCGAGATAGTCGACATCCTTGTCTGCAGCCACTACCTGCCTAAACCGCTTGTCGATCCCATCTGTCGCGGTCCCTGTCGAGTTATAGCATAATGATTAATTGTTCGAGCCTCAACCAACCGAAACGTTTCGTGCAGTGCTCAAGTTCGACTATGCACGGTTCGCCACAGGAGCGAAGATTGCAAAAGGAGTGCATAGTTAATGAGCCACCTTGGTATTGTATCATGACTGGTTATTTCATTACCGCCAGGCCTGTGGAGTTGGGAATTAGCATGGTTGATCCCTCACCAATGAGAGTTGCGAAATGGCCAATCTGCCATGAAACCAAATCGACCGAGGCGATTAACCAATGGCGACGATCAATTGCCTGGCTAGGGAGCTGGTTTCATGTGTGATCCCCTGAGCACGTCAAAAGGTCTTGTTTTTTTATCTAAATCGTAGGATATCAGAGGACCTTTTGAGAGATTAGCAGGAACTGATAGAGTTTCTCAAAAGTCCCAATCACGAGCAATTGTCGGCCGTCTCAAGCATCGCAGGGGATATATTGCCGAGTTTTGGAAGGCGAATCTTGAATTCTAGAGGCTAAGAAAAAGGTTCCGATGTCGATCTTCACGTTGCGCCCCTTGCATTTGCGAATATGCTTGTTTCGTCAATTATTTTAAGCGAGATGCCGCGTTTGCCTCACCTTGTTTTTTTACTATTTTCTTTTTAAGGAAACAATCCCGACGCGGAGAATTACAAGGAGCAGACTTGATCAGATGATGACCTGTTCTTTGTTCTTCAGTTTGTCACTCTTCGTACATGGACTCTATTAGCAAGTTTTCTATCACCACAAGATGGGGAGCTGGCGCAACGGTAGCGCGTCAGATTCCAGTTAGCTGTCTAACAGCGTAATTCGGGGATTCCTGAAGGTTATCGGTTCAAATCCGGTGTTCCTCATTCTTTCTTTTGCCTTTTTCATCTATCTTCTTTTTTATCATTCAAATAATAAACAAGAACAAACACATCTCTAGAAGATATAGGAAACCTCTTATTTTCCATATTTTTCTTTTGTAGGTATATGGCTTTACGTAGGTAGGAATAGATTTCATAAAAAGTGAGAAAATCGTTCTACCTTTCCATCAGTCATCTATCTATCTATCAATCAATCAACAAACAACCTTATATACAGAAATTAGACCCAGTTCACCAAGCGTCCGCTACTACAGTAGTAAACCAACCCTTCCGTCTCTCATAACAAATAACTCATGAAGAAATTTAGCAGCTCTTGGTCACACCGCTGGTAGTGCAGAATGTTCCATCAGGGCCAGATCCAATCTTGGAAGGCTCAGAGCCATCCGAGTTACCGGTGTAGCGATCGCAGTACTTGCCGCTGTTCTGGCAACTGTTGGTGATCTTGCAGGTATCGCCATAGTTGGTGTTGATACCACATAGAACACCACCGTTGACAGCGACAGAGTCCTTGATGACGATGTTACGAGGACCGCCGTTATCCTTACAGTTGCCGCAGTTGCGGACCAGCTTGCCGTAGTCCTCCGCGTAGAAGTCCTTGATCTGGACGGTGCCACGGCCGTTGAACTGAACGATCTTGTCAGAGGCCTTAAAGGCACCACCGCCGTTGATGTAGGATGTGCCGCTGGTTTGCTTGAGAGTGATGGCGTCCTCGCACACATCGGCCCACCAGACATTGTTCAGGGTGCTAATGGCAATGTTAAGAGTCGAAAGGACGATGCAGTGATATTGTGACCTACCAAGTTCCCTTGCAGTGGACACCCTCAGCCTGAGAAGCACCGATAATAACATTGGAAAGAGTGGCACCGGCCTCAAGAATGAACATGGCGTCCTTCTCACCAGTCTCTGTCTGACCCTGACAAACGTTGGCTAGCCTATGTTAGTTTATCTTCCTACTAAGAGTATCACTGAAACTTACTGCTTCGCTCGAATCGCTTCATGCCACCATCATAGCTGCCCTTAACGGGAACAGCAGTAGGGAAAGAGGTGACACCAGCAGACTTGGGAAGAGTCTTGGTGACAGCGGCGGAAGAGACGCCAGCGAGGGCGAGGATGGTAGCGTACTTCATGATGAGCTAAGGTTGGCACCGGAGATGTCTTGATCAAGTCGAGTTGGTTGTGTTGTTGCTGGCGAAGTGATGTCAGGCTCTTGGCTTGTCGGATTCACCATTCTTTATATACTACTCATCACTTGTATATCTTGACTATCTTGACCGCAACGTATCAATCGTTGCTCAGAGGCATCCCATACTCTTCGCACCAATGAGCATCTTGAATTGACGGGCGAATCCCAAAGAGGAAAACTGGTCCTCCAAGTGAAACTCCGTTTGATGTTACATCTCTAGCTTCCCTCATCGCTCATTCGAGGAAACAAGCTTTCAGATTCTCCGTCTGTCCATTACACAACTTCTCATTTGGAGAGCCCAATCACACCGCCTCAATGTTCTAGATCGAGTCAGCTGTTAAACAAGCATTTTTGCCAAATTCTGGGGTGATGCGAGCTCTATTCCTAAAAGCCACAAGTCAAACATGGGGATGGTGAGAAGCTAGCAGTGGAAATCGGTCTGGATTGGTGGCTTTTTCTAGGTAGAGTATCCTGGAAATGGGTCCACCAATGGAAGTTTACTTAAGCTTATTATGATCGGAATATGTGACTTGGAGGTCCAGACAAGATATTCGCAGGCATTTGATAATAGGATTGTAACGGTATCCACGGACTGGGCTCTCACTTTTGTGCTGTGTATTCCTGCACCCACATGAGCTGGCTTGCCTGGTGTCTTATTTGGGATCTCCTGCAGTGCTCCGGACTTTGGGGGCAGCGTTGAAGCCAGACCTTTCTCATTTAAAATAACAAACACTGCAAATGTTCTAAGCTGTTCATTTACAGCTAGATTTCGAACTTGATATGAATTCTCAGGCCCAAATCAAGCAAGAAAGTGAACCTTGAGAATAGTTGCGGAGGCTAATATCATAGAAACAACACTCGACTATCAAAGGATCGGTCGGTATATATTAACAAACCGACTTATTGGAAACGATTGATATTGCCAAGAGCAAGGTTCGTCCCATCATAAGCCGAAAGACCCTTGATTCTTGGGATCAACTTTGGGGGATCTGCAGTGCGTCAAGTTGCAGAGGGGCATGTAGTACTTGGTCAGACATGGGAGTGAGTGATTTGGAAAAATGGTTGCATGAGACTTTCCAATTTGGAATTATAGAAGGAGGATACAGAACTGATCATATGCCTTCATAACCAGCCTGATTTTCTGGTCGACCAGTCTAGTGTGGTGGAGACGATGTATTGCTGCTAACACATTCAAAGTGACTGATCGATTCAAGCTTGTAGCAACTTCTTGGACTAAAAAGAAAAAGAAAAAGAAAAGTTAAGAGAGCACGTATATACATCATGATAATAGTTTGATCCTTTGTGCTCCAGTATAATGCCTAATCGGCTCCCTGCCAAGGTACGGTTGGCAGTTTCCTGCCTCCAAAATTGGTAGTATGCCAACGACGAGACTTGAGATGTTCTGCTATTGAATGGCAAAGGGAATTTATTTGGGAATGCTCTCTTGGTATCTGGAAATCTTGAATATGTTTCAGCTTTTGTGGAAGTAGACTGTGACTGAACGATCTTGAAGCTGTCGCTCGGTTCTGGCTGGACAGGCCGCGATAGACCAATAGAGAAGATTCAATTCAAGAGCTGACATGTAAATTTCAGCATTAAAAGAACTCTAGAGATACCAGGTAAGGGTCTTGTAGGTTGTGGTAGAGCATGCTGGGAATTCAGCCTTGAGAGATTGGTGTGATGGTTACCGGTCCGACTCGACAGCTGTGAAGTAGGTACCCTATGTGACGCGGAGCAACCACTGGAATCAACTTAAAAAGATTATTTTGTTTTGTACTAACTACTCATATTTGTGGTAAGGCATGTATAAAATCTGTTCTTGACGCCATATCTCCAGAGTGCGAAATATATTCCTCTAACACTCAAGCTCAGGTTGACGAATTGCCATCCTGAGTTATAGTCTTGCTGAAGGCTACAAGTCTCGGCCAAGAAACTGAGGGTAGCGAATTATTTACTAACATATTCATATTATACCGGGACCTATCTTACAGAGAGTTCAGATTGCTCGGCCAAGATGTGGTAAGGGTGATTTCGGAGATCACGCAGAGAAAAGGCCTCTTCTAATTCGAGATTAGATGGAATTTCGTATACGCTCGTCTAATATTCGCATTCATGCAGGTACTGCTATAGCAGTGATATCATAATCGTAAGATGCCAACCTTGACAGTGGCTGTGCAAACACTACGAGGCAGCCACATTCCAGCATCGAGTCAAGACCATGGAAGCACTCACACGCTTTGTGGCTCAGCCATAGATAGGCTTTTGTGAATAAAGATATGCGAAGACTGGCATCCAAAGATTGAAAGGACTAGTCTGTGCTGTCGAAGCTTAATCATTTTGAGACATGGAACGGTAGCACAGGCACAGCTAGACAGTAAGTCTGTGTCCTATTGGCTTTCTCTCTTGGTCTTGGTTAAAAGCGACAATGATCTTCTACTTTCCGAAGGGTACTATAGCTGTTTGTTTAATCGTATCATTTTAGAATTCATAGTGGATTGTCTATTCATTTTCCTTATTGTCTTGTAAAGCTAAATATGCAGTTTGAATAACACTTATAAATGAAATACTAAGCTATGCCTTTACGAAGCCATGAATACATCTTGATAATACTTTTCATATCCCTTTAGCTTGCCTCTTCTCATAAGTCGCAGCATATAGGGTAGTTCTGATGTTTTGGCCATGAAATTCTGATGCGGTATTCCAGAAACACCAAAAAATCTAATGATATGATGGAAAATCTACATTTTACGCAAAACTTACCACATGAAAACTTCAACGGACCGTGATCCCAAAATCACACGTTTATGCACATCGGACAGCATCATGTGAGGAGCAGAAATTTCCACTGCAACCCGCAAAATGCTCGCAAATGCGGAGGATGCGGGATGAGAAACTTTCGCTTGCCCGCCCTCTCTCTCTCTCTCCGGACCTTCAAAGGACCGATAAGCCAAAATAAAGAAACTGGATACATGCACGGAAGAAAAAGGGGGTGGTGCGGAGGAGAGTTGGGTCTCTCTGGGGGAGGCGACGGACCCAAAACCCGGCCCTTCGGCGTATGTTGGAGAAATTCGACCGAGAGTTTGGCCTCGTCTCGTTTGTTCCCCATGACGGTGATTGGAACTGGGGAAGAAAGAGGGTACCGGTGGGTAAGACCGAGGAAGCTGTTGAGGACGCCGATCAGGGTTCCTGTGCGGATGTTATGACGGTTTATGCTCCCCCAGATGGGGGAAGAATGTGAGGGGACTGGATCTTGGAGAAGGTTGTGCTTGGTGAGACGTTGTACGCCAACGGTTTCGTCGAGGTCTGAAGTAGAGGATGGCTGTGATGGCGGCAGCCACGGCGTTTTACACGATAAGCTCTGGCTTTTAATAGTGCTAGCTTATTAGTTAAAGTCTGATATTAATATGAGACCCCTTAAGAAAAGTTCATTTGGTCACACGCTCATCTATCTACCTGGACGTTCCAGACTGCAAATTCTCCGGACGTTTAATCCTAACTAATTTCGGTTCATTTGTATATACAGTATTACTTTGTCAATTGTTTGTCACGAGAATGTCAGAGTGGTGGGCGAGTTATGCAGACGTCATTCGACAAGATGCCATGAATCAGGCCGTTGTCGACTGTTGACGATGGTGCATCCCGAGTTTCTCCTGCCCTCCATGATCTAGACTCGGACTGTTCCAAGGATATGGCGCTTCTCCATATCGTGTCAACCGGCGATCTGGTGCTTTGTTGCTTCTCCGCGATTGCTCGCAGTTGTCGCTGGGTAGGGAAGGGAGTGAGAGATTGATGGATGGAGGGAGTGAGGCTCCGTAACGCAACGTAACGTAAGAAAAAAAGCATGGGAAAACGGCTCAAACGTTCGGGTCCGAATAGCCTCAGTCATGGATTAGAGACTAGACTAAATGGGTGGAGACTAAAAATCGAGTATCGCCGAGTGCCTTTTTCGGCCCGTGTGGGTACGGTAGAGAAGAAGCAACCACACCATCCACCATGGCGTTCCCACCCGTTGCAGAGCCGCATTAATAGCATGGGTAATGATGTTATGGATGGGTCCAGGGGTGAAGGAGGCTCTGCGGGAAGGGCAGAAGTAGAAGTAGAGTCTTGTGATGTGTGAGTTTGAGTTTGAGGGACAGACAGGTGATATGATGGTGATGGTGATACAGTCTGAAAAAACATCGCGAACAATTCTTGGAAATGCGAGTCTAACGTTGCCTACCAGAATGGGTAATGATGAGACTGTCGCAGCTCTCGGTGTTATCTCGCATGCCCTGCTCTGCTCTGTTCCAATTGACTTCCCAAGGCTTATCAGTAACACCGAGCCACCGCGATATTACTTGTTCTCAATCCATGAAGTCTGCGACGAATATGGAGCAGCTACAAAGAAAAGTGCTCCGCTCAATTCGGCGAGTCTCAACGGCGTGGATAAGACTCGAGATATTTGGCCGAGTTTTCACCATTGAGCACGAGTGAGAATGGGCTGTCGACAGATTAATCACCCAAGTTTAAAGGGAAAAAAAAAGAGTGCAGGCAGATCTTGGCCGTTGGTTCGGATATACCGTCGTAAAAAAAAAAAGGATCTGATGAGATCCGGTGTCCTGTGGGAGTCTAAGTGCCGTGACAATAACATCATAAATTGGTTGGCCACAATGGGCGATTTCCAAGGCAATAGCGAGGATAAAAAAAACATTGAAAACACCAGATTCTGACAATCGGAAATAAAAATCTGCGCGAGTGCCGAAACCTGCCTTTCCTAAAGCAGTCGGACCGAGACTCGGCGTCTCTCGGTGTCATATCATCAGGGAAAATGGGGCTCAGCAAAGGACAAGGCGAGGGTGTCGGGAATATGAGGAAGAAAGCTGACTAGTGTCGAGACAATTTGAGTGAGAAGCTCATAGAAGGAGACGATGGGAATTGACTATAGTAAATTGGTTTGGACAAAGGCAATAGTAATCAATCATTCACTTTGCTGTTTATTATCGACATCTCTTGTTGCTTCTGCTGCTGCTGCTGCTGCTGCTGCTATTGGATCGCCGCCAACGCAGACTCTTACTCTGCCGAGATCAGATCATCGACGACGCCAAGAGACGAGACTAGACTAGACTAGAACAGAAACCACAGAGAAGAAAAGAATGGATCTTGGAAGACAAGGGAATGGGTCACGTGGGCCCATTCATCAGCCAGAGAAGGGTCCAAGTGCGTCATCAATGCCGAAGGGAGGCCGGCAATAGAAGAGAGAAAAAAATTGTCACTCCACGTAGACCTCACCTCACAAGGCAAACTTGATCGGTCCACCGTTTTCTGAACGGAGATGAATCTGGTAAAGGTGGACTAGGAAATCTCCGATGAACCAATCAGTCCACAAGGGGGGGGCGTGTAGACAAACTAGACACATAGTGGTCCGTTCAACTTGGTGATGGAGAACATACCCATAGTATAGCATCAACCCAGGAATGCTTGCTTACTCAATTGCTACCAACAACTGCAAAGCTGAAGCATAAGCATACACCATGACGTTAGTTTCCCGGGCTTTCTACTCTTCACAGCTGCTCCGCTTCTTACTCCAAGTCTTTTTTACCTTCTCACCCACGTCAGTCTCCGCAACTCGTTTGCTTCAAGCCCCCCGGGGTTTGAGTTAGCTTTTTTTTTTTTTTGCTTTCGAGCATGACCATCAAATGTCATGAGATGGACCCATGGTCTTTCGGTGCCCGCGATGGTACTCGACGATCATATCTCCACAATAAAGAATAGTAAAAAAGGCACCTCGTCGCTCTCCTTTTTGCTTCACTTCACTGTTCCAGCTCACCACCACATTACATCTTGTATACAGCAAACACATACATTCTACACTCAATTGGTCAATTGACTTAATTCAATATGAAGTTTTTTGGTAGCAAACGCCAAGAGCATGCTGCTGAAGGCGAGCATCTCGAGAGGAGAAAGTCTCCCGACACTGATGGTCACATCACCTTCCTGGCCGTCTTCATGGGCCTCGTCGCCTCCTGTGAGCAACCACAACCTCATAGATTAATGACATTAAAGCTAACTTCCCCGTAGGCGGCGGTCTCATCTTTGGCTACAGTTCTGGACAGATTTCTGGTTATTTCATGATGAGAGATTATGGCGAACGATTTGGAGTCCCCAACGGCGATGGTACATACGAGTTCAGCGCAGCACGACAAGGAACAATCACCGGTCTTCTCTCTATTGGATGCTTGTTCGGTTCTCTTATTGCTGGTAACCTTTGCGACACCATTGGTCGCCGAACTACCATCTCTATCTCTGCTCTCTGGACCTGTGTCGGCACTATCATTGAGGTTGCTTCCCAGCATGCCTGGTACCAACACGCCATTGGCCGACTCGTTACCGGTCTTGGAGTTGGTGCTCTCTCCGTCGCTGTCCCCATGTACCAGTCTGAGAGTGCTCCTGCTATCATCCGAGGTATCATCGTTTCATGCTACCAGCTCTTTGTCACCCTCGGTATCTGGTGTGCCGAGATGGTCAACTGGGGTACCAACCACTACGACGGCAGCGCTTCCTGGAGAATCCCCAACGGTCTCAACTTCCTCTGGGCTCTTCTCCTCGGTGTCGGTATTCTCTTCCTTCCCGAGTCCCCCCGATTCGCCTACCGTAAGGGTAAGGAGGAGGAAGCTCGCAAGACCATCGCCAACCTTGCTGGTCTCGACATCAACGCCCCCAGTGTCAACCGCCAGATCGATGAGATCCGTGAGAAGCTTGACGAGGAGCGATCTCTGCCTGAGACCCGCTGGATTGAGATCTTCACTGGTCCTCGCATGATGTACCGTACCCTCCTCGGTATCACTCTCCAGGCTGGTCAGCAGCTCACTGGTATCAACTTCTTTTTCTACTTCGGTACCACTGTCTTTGCTTCCACTGGTCTCAAGGACTCCTACGTCACCCAGCTCATCCTCGGCTCTGTCAACTGCGCATGCACCTTTGGCGGTCTCTATGTCGTTCAAAAGTGTGGCCGACGTATCTCTCTGATGATTGGTGCTGCTTGGATGATGATGTGCTTCCTCATCTACGCCTTTGTCGGCCACTTCGCTCTCGACCGTGAGAACCCTCTCAACACCCCCGCCGCTGGTACCGTTCTTGTTACCTTCTCTTGCTTGGCCATCGTCGCCTTTGCTACCACCTGGGGTCCTCTTGTCTGGGCAGTCGTCGCCGAGATGTATCCTTCTCAGTACCGCAGTCGCTGCATGGCCATCGCCACTGCTACCAACTGGCTCTTCAACTTCCTCATTGGTTTCTTGTAAGTTAACCTTGATTTAACCTTGTATTGATTTCATACTAACATTTTCCAGCACTCGTTTCATCACTGATGCCATTGACTACTACTACGGTCTTGTCTACGCCGGATGCTGTGCTGCCCTGGTCGTCATTGTCTTCTTCTTTGTCATCGAGTCTAAGGACCGTACCCTCGAGGAGATTGACACTATGTACGTCCAAAAGGTCAACCCCATTACCTCCTCCAAGTGGGTTGGTCACAACCACGCCTCCAAGACCGCCCGTGAGGGTGTCACCGACGAGGAAATTTCTTCCTAAACGACCAATCTCCAACCATATACACACTCCCTCACATACACAAATCATATATCATTATGAACATAAACTTTATAAGCAGCCGGACTGCCGGCGAGTAACGATTGGACGGACGTTGCATTTAAAACTATTTTCACTAGATGGAAAAAGGAATAGAGAGAGGTGTACATAAGATGAAAGAGCATTATATCCTTATATTTATTAGCATATCGCGATTAATATTATTTCGCTACGTTTCAAACATTCGAACTGCATTCAATGCCTTGTGCAACATTTTGTGAATGGACAATTGGTAGACTCATTCAATAAACATCAATCTACGATACTGCAGTTACCAACAAAGTTGGCCAAGATCCAAGACAATCAGCCACATTCGCAAGGGAATGGGACGGGATGTTCTGACTGCCGATCTCCCAAATTAAGCTTCAAGGTTATCACCTGCTGTTGGAGGATATACGCTTAAACACTATTACAGTTCAGCTATGATTCATGATGTTTGCACCCAATCTTCCGCACCCATTCCTCTCTACGGCTGCCAAAGTCAATTTGACGGAACGGCATCCCCCGCAATGATCGGCGTCGTGGCCTGACTTTAATCTCCTGTCAAACGTCCCGTCAGTTGGACATGGTCGGCCCCGATGGCTAGTGAACCAACACGGGATTGCCGCATTGGGTTTTGCTCCCAACTCCGATCAGGGCTGAAACTGAGTTACTCTGTCTTGAAGTTTTCGGCCGAGGTCTTAGGAAATGAACATAGCACCCGTACTCCGATGATTCCGATTCCTTGATGGTAAGCGCTAGGACTTCATCCAGCAAGACACTCTTGGCATATCGTCAACCATCATCTGACCGAGGTGTGGCTTGATATCCTCCAGTGCAACAAAGCTAGACTGAAAGCAGATACCGTTTCAACATGACCGACTTCGGCTTCTAACCGACGTTACAAGTTATGAATCGTGACTGTAATGAAAAAAAATAATTGAAAAAAAGAAAGGTCTCATGCATCTGTTTACCAAGAATGCTGAAGATGTTCAACATAGATGGAAAGATGGAAACTGCATTCTTTCAACCTCGCCCAGATACACAATCTCAATGTGGGGACCAAAGGTAACCCGCACCAGGCATTCACGAAAAGCTCTTGACCAGTGAAAATGAGTATTGTTCTAGCTTTGATACGATTGACAGCAATGATCTGCCCAATTACTTGGCAAGATCACGTTCTCGGACGAAGGGTTAGTCACAGCGCGTAAGTATGGTTGTATACACACCAGGCAAATGCCGAGCTACAAAGACGCACATACAAAGAACGAAACAAACAGCTTATGGAGAAGGAAGCCGTCTTCCTCTCATTCACATCTCTGGTTACCGGTTTGGTTCTAATGAGATGACACTGCGACCAAACAGCACCGACAACGTCACTGAATGTCACTTCCACCAGGCAATGAGCGCGTAGAGTACAAAGACCTTGACCCAGCTTAAAAAGAGATCTCAGAGATTCTGCGCACCGCGGAGCAAGATTCTACTCTCAAAGGTATCAGTAATTTTGGTAGTGAGGTATCTACCGCTGTCTCTCAGCCTACCGTGGCGTCGTTGAGGAGGGCTTGTTCAAAGAGAGCGCGGGTTGCCTTATGTCGGATTATGATCTAAAACCGGAAACCGAAAAGCGCGGAACAGATAGAGCAGGACGACTTGAGATCAAATTGTCAAGCATTGGATCTTACAGAGAATATCAAGTCGCATGCGGAAGGCAAGTGATGGTAGCAGTCGTTTGCGGAAAGATGAGTGGATCAATCGTGTCACCTTTAACCTTCTTAAGATAATTCAAGGACGTCCATCGTCTAGGCAGTGTAGGAGTTGGTATGCAAGTCTTGGTATAACCAATATCTATGCCAAGGATCTGCTGTTATTCATTCTCCTTAAACATCAAGATCAAGGTCTAGGGTAATGCGTGTGTCTAGAAGCCGTCAAAGGTCTACGACATAGGCGGCAAGAATTTCGTGTTTTTATGAGACTAATAATCTGACTTTATTCAAAGCTATGTCATGATATCGTTGGGAGATGCACGCTGACTGAAGCACTTGCTGCGAAGGGAGACAGGTATCAGGATATCAGGAAAAGTTGGCCGCTAGGAGCATGAAAGACAAAATCATCAGGTCAGTTTATGCAGCTTAAAACATATTCTTTAGTCTATTTATTCTTGTACCCTAAAGTTCAAAGGTCAACTTTTCTTGTATCCACTACACAGGGACCTGATCCCTGCAAATGATGCCGTTAAAGTTAACCTGGTTGTGAGCTTTTGCATTGCATGATTCATGTCATATTTTGTAGACACAACTCATACAAAAATGGCAGATATCAGTATTTTCTACAAGGGAAAGACTCAATAACGACAAAGGGGACTTTAGAACATACAACATTGGTGAGGCGGAATTCTTACATACATCCTGGTTTTGTCGAACGATGTGTCGTTTCGAAAGATTGTGATATCCCAGCCATCTGGTACCGTGCCAGGCTATTGAGCAACACCAAGTGGGCCAACTCGTATAAACCACCAATCTTGGCTGATATATCTATTATTAGTTCATTAGCGAGCTTAGTCATTAGTGGCTACAGCTCGAAAAATCAAGGGGACCCAAACCAACATGATCCACCAGGCACTGCCCAATTTGATCTCTCACATCCACCATGGCTGAATCTAGAAGATAGCAATGAAGCTGTCTAGAGTTACGCTCTACGCCTTCTTGACAGCTGGCTGTCGAGGCGCATACGTCCAGTTCCAAGACTGCTTGGTGGTTCGCGACTCCTCTTCACTCATTCCTGAGAGTTTCCGCGCATCAGTTGAGAGGGGAAAGGGTACTTTCGATTGGAAGTTCGATATCATAGCTGGGCTGGCGAATCGCAACTCCTGCGAAGCTGACATTTCTAGTATCATTCCTCGATTCTCTATTGTGGATTATGGAAGCGACACTCCTTACATATACGGCCACATTGTCAACAATTCCTGTTTCACAACCCAAAGGATTGGTTCAAGGTCGAAATTCACCATCGTTACTTCATTTAACCACTCAACACTACTTGACACTTACAAAACTACACTTGAGTTGACAAACTCCGACAGCACCACATTATCTTGCGTCAGGG
Source organism: Fusarium goolgardi (assembly GCA_014899075.1). Classification (NCBI taxonomy): domain Eukaryota; kingdom Fungi; phylum Ascomycota; class Sordariomycetes; order Hypocreales; family Nectriaceae; genus Fusarium; species Fusarium goolgardi. The sequence continues at coordinate 25,813 of JAAVUI010000163.1, read as the reverse complement.
CTGTTTTGACTCCCGCAGTTCCTAAACCGATACGACTTCTCGGGCTCTGGTTTCCAATCGTCATTTTCGCTTTGGCCTGTGTCACGGCATGTTGGCCGATCGGACGAAGCAATAGACCCAATACTACCAAAAACTCACTTGTTGCGCGCGCAATAGATGTACTGGCATACATCCAATTCATATTCTTTTCAGGCGCCATGAGTCTGCAATACCCTGGCTTCTTCCAGCCTCTGGTCGGCCTCAGTGGCTGGTCTACCTTGATGCTGCCTGCTGGGATAGTAGAATCCAGATCTCCATATGCACGAGCAGGCGTAAAAGACGGCATTTATGAGCACAATGGGACCATCACTGGAGCTCCGGGCTTGGAGCTGTTGACTCAAATGACTGGTTCGGCAGTCAAGCCCCAAAGCTGGATGAACACATTCGTTTTGTCACTCCTTGTCTTTGTCTCTCTTTACGTATTTTCCTACATCATTCATCGGCTCAAAAATACACACTCGAACCCTAGATCGGGCTCTAGTAATTTGAAATCCCCATTCAAAACTAAGTATTGGGCTGTCGTAAGGCTATTTCTCAGCTGCTTCATGCTCCCTCTTAGCGCTTGGGCAACATACCAGTTTGTCGATGGAACGATTTTCGGCTATCAAAACTCGGTGATGGCTATACTAGTCCTGAGTCTGTTGCTGGCAGGCTTCTATTGGAGCTGGTCACAGGACCCTGAGATGGCATCTCTCGTTACACACGGTCCAACATGTGCAAGAAGAGAAGACAAGAAAGCTCAGAAATATTGTGCTTTAATAGTTCTCTTCCTAATGCTACTGCGTGGGTGCATCCTCGGCGGACTCCAAACGTACAATTCTGTTCAGGTTGGTCTCCTCCTGGGATGTGAGGCAATGCATCTCATATCAATGACTTACTGGATTGGAGTCTCTCATTTCACATCACTTCCTGGTATTCTTTCCATGGCTAGAATAGCCTTGTCCTCTATACACATCGGATTCTTGCCAGAAGTGACAGGTCACTCGGGCAAGATACTCGTTGCCTACATTATTCTTTGTGGACACGCCATTGTCCTTGTTTGCATTTTTCTTATACCCACCCTTTTTGATCTTAGCAAGTTTGCATTTGGAAGGCAGCCAGCAGTTATCTCTGACATTGAGAACGACATGCAAGGAATAGTAAGTCGCCATCTTCAATCCCGGAGACAACATCTGACATACGCTCAGACGGCAGATTCGTCAATATTTGGAGAAAACAACGAACTCGTGAAGCTCCCATGGAGCCAATCATCAGACTCACCTAAGACCTTGTTGAATATGATCTTGAGTCGCGAAACCAAGATATTTGGCAACAAGACTATCAGCAGGATACAACCAGAAGTTCTTTCACTGTTTATGGGGAATGTACAAGGGGAAGACGAACATACCAACGTCTGTGAGATATCCAGAGATTTCAGTGGCTCATCAAACACTCTCGTTGGTTCAACACGATCGGATGTAGAAATCAAGTCAGGTGCCGATATCTCACCTGATGCTCTGACTTCTTACCTTGTCTCCAAGAAAAACCTGGCAATTCGAGACACGCCAACACACCTGGATCTGGACCATCCAATCAACGAGTACTTCATATCTACCTCTCACAACACATACCTTCTCGGTCGTCAAGTGGCCACTCGTTCGAAATTGGAGGGGTACATCGAAGCTCTATCCCAAGGATGCCGATCAGTGGAGATCGACTGTTGGGACGGACGAAATGGACAGCCTGTTGTTAAGCATGGATATAGTCTCACAAAGTCTGTTAGCTTTCGATCTGTTATCAACACTATCAAGGAACATGCCTTTGTCAGCTCTGATCTGCCTCTATGGTTGTCATTGGAAGTTCACTGTTGCAGTTCACAGAGAGACATCATGGCTCAGGTTATGATCGAAGTATTTGGATCAAGTCTGATCACTGAGCCGCTTCCGGAGTGCCTGGAGACATTACCTTCACCAAACCAGCTCCGGGGAAAGATACTCATCAAGGCCAAGATGCCACAAGAAACAAACCCAAAGGATAGCGACGAGGAGGACCATGACATCGTCGAGTTAGATCAAATGCACAATGAAGCTCAAGCGAAGCCCGAAAGGACAGACCGGAGTGTCTCAGTCGTGCAACAATTGCAGCGGAAAAGTCTTCAAGAAGACTTATTACAGAGATTGGCTATCTATGGGGCCGGCAAGCGGTTGCCCCATCCAGACGCCATAGACTCGCACAGGAACTTTATCTACTCTATTTCCGAAACAAACCTCAGGAAACGTATCAGCAAGGAGCGATCTCTTGGATTGGTTGGCACGCAGCACATGGTTCGAGTATACCCTGATCCAAATCGTGTCGATTCGTCCAACTTTGATCCACTCAAGTGTTGGCAACATGATGTTCAGATGGTAGCTCTCAACTACCAGACACATGACTTCAACATGAGACTGAACGATGCTATGTTTACTGGAAGCTTAGGGTATGTGCTAAATGTACAACCAGAGCCTAAGCAGATTCGCATTGCGGTAGATGTTCTCATGGCGGGAGGGATAAATGGGCTAGGAGCCGACAACCCTGTATATGTCGAGCTTGAGCTTCTTCTGCCTGATATGCCTAGTCAACGAGTCCGAACTACAGCTGTGTCAGCTCATGGGACAGGTGCTGTTTTTGACCAGAATCTCGATATTTCTGCGGGAACAAAGTACCCTCACTTGGCGTTTCTTCACTGGTCGGTGAAGAGTCTGTCCAACAGCCGATCTTTGTTGATTCAATCAGGAATAGCAAAAGTCAGAAATCTGAAGGAGGGATACCGTATGTTACCACTTGGCAGTACGGAAGAAAGAGGCGGCCAGATTTTGTGTAGAATTAGCGTAAACATGTTGTAATGAAACATCTTTAGATTATTGAATTCGCAATAAGCCCTGAGCAGGGGCCTGACCAGCAAATAGACGAGTGTAGTTACATACATGTAGTCATGGTCTTTGTAATAAAATACAGATCTATTGGTTGCTTTACTCTACAACTTCAACTGAGTTCCCTTCCGTCGATCAACAAGCTGTTTCAAAACAAGGGCCGATCTCTTCGGCGTCCTTTCCAACGTCTCATAGTCTGTAAATGTCACTCCAAATCTCGGCCCATACCCATCAGACCATTCCAGATTATCCATCAAGGACCAAGCAAAATATCCCTCAATAACAGAACCATCTTCGGCAACAGATCTGCCGATAGCATCGAGGTGGTCTTCGAAGTACTTGATTCTATACTCATCTTGTATCGACTCCTCACGCGTCATCTTATCCTCTCCAGGACAAGGACATCCGTTCTCAGTGATGATGATAGGTTTACCGTAGAGGCGATATACGCGCGTCAGATGTTTGCGGAACATGTCTGGACAAGAACGGAGCCAGTGAAGTCCACTTTCTAATCCGACAGGATCGCCAGCTTTGTTGGTTTGAAGTTCATCAAGATTGCCAATGTAGTCCGTGTCTGGTGCTGGGGATGACTTGTGACGTGCGAACTGAGAAGTGTAGTAGTTCATGCCGTAAAAGTCACTTTCTGCTGAGCGGAGGAGTTTGAGCTCGTCGGATGTGAATTGCGGTAAGCGGTCTTTGAGCTGATCGCGCATGCACTGAGGGTAGTCTTGCCCCAGGCTGTCAAATGTCAGCTTCTCCGTCGTTATAGGCCCTCATGCAACGCAAGACTTACAAAATCGGGTCGGCGAACCAGCCAATATGGAACTGCATCCGTCTCTTAGCAGCGTCGCTATCTCGTTGGTCGTTGCTATCCCATGGCTCGTAGTAATCCCCATTTAGTGATATTCCTATTTGGCCCTTTTGGGAAGGCCGGAAATCCTGGTTGTATGCTGCGACAGCACGGGCGTGGCTCATTATGAGGGCCTTGCCAACTATCCAAGGTTCGGTTGACGTGTCGCCTTCTGTGGACTGAGGATTGATGCTGCTTCTGCCTGGGGCATTACCTCCTGTTGCGTAGCCCTGATGCACATGGTTAATAAGTGACAGCAAACGATGGATAGGAGTAACATACGAATATTGAAATAATCCATGGTTCGTTGAGAGTAATCCAATGCTTCACTCGGTCCCCAAATCTCTCATAACACAGCCTCGCATATCGCTCAAAGTCAAGCTGAGATTCTTCAACATCCAGCCACCCACCATACCTCTCATGTAAAGCCTGCGGTAAATCCCAATGATAAAGAGTAACCCAAGGTGTAATACCTCTCTTGAGGCACCCGTCAATAACCTTGTTATAGAAAGCAATACCCGCTTCGTTAACAGGGTCATCTCGGCCGCCAAGAGGAATAACACGAGACCAAGAAATTGAGAAGCGATACATATCAGAACCATATCGCTTCAAAAGATCAAGGTCCTCGTCAAGTCGGTGATAATGGTCGCATGCGACATCGCCATTTGCACCTTTTGTCCGCGTCGGTTCGACATGACAAAAAACATCCCAGATTGAAGGACCACGACCATCTTCGGCGACGGCACCTTCAATTTGGTACGACGCCGTCGCAAAACCAAGCTTGAACTCGTTTGGAAGAGAAGGCATCGCGAATTGTCCTTGAGTTCAGATAGGATGAATGGTTTGTCCAAGACAAGTCACATACGTTGGCATTCTTTATACCATGGAATTACAGGTTGATAAGATAATACCCAATTCGCCGTCGTTGTAGATCACGGTGAATTAAAAACAGACCCCTGGAGTAGTTTCCCCGACGGTGAGGGGTTTCTTGTGTAGCGTGTTACTCTATTTCGCCGTTTCCCCGTAGCTCAATTGAGCAGACCATTCATTCCCCACGGGGAAGTTGAAGAGACTAGTCTAGACGAGATGGGGCGGAAAGTCCTGTTTCGCTGTAACCTTGGTTATGGCATGTTTCGAACCGAACCTTTTCTTCTTCAGTGTTGTGCAGGTGTATATATATGTACATAAGTATATAAGTATGCGAGTTTTCGCAAAGTTCACCACAAACACATCACCGGACACCTCTACTCCATACTACCTGCTTCAATCGTTAGTTGTACTTGGGCAGCATGGCTCCGAAAGCGGCACACGCCACTGAAGACATTCAGTCTCCCATTGACCTCACTGCCGTCCCACCGTTTTGGAAACGCAAGAATGGCATTCTTTTGTACTTCTTGCTTACATCCTCGCTCTTTGCCAGTATGGCCCTTGGCATTGATGGGTGAGTACCCCGATCACCTGGGTTCATGCGGCAACTTCTGACTCGGAGTGTTTAGATCTATGACCAATGCCCTTCAGACGCTCGAGAGTTGGCAGGACCGCTTTGGCCACCCTACCGGCTCCAAACTCGGCTTCTTCGGAGCCTCCAATGCCATTGGAGGCGTTATTCCTTTCATCTTCCTCGGTTGGATCAGTGATGTCGCTGGTCGTCGTGTCCCAACCGCTATGGGCTCCATCATCATTATCGCTGGTGTAATGGTTCAACTCTTTGCGACCTCGCTCAATATGTTCATCGGCGGCAAGATTGTTCTTGGAATTGGCTCGTCGCTTATCCAGATGGGTGCTCCTGTCTTGGTCACGGAGCTGTCACATCCCAAGGAGCGTGTGCAGATCACGACATTGTACAACACCAACATCGTCCTGGGGTATGTCATCGGCGCGTGGGCGACATACGGATGCTTTCGCATTCCCAATCAATGGTCGTGGAAGCTTCCCACCCTCGTTCAGGTAGTACCTTCCACCTACCAACTTATTCTGATCTTCTTCTGTCCCGAGTCACCTCGTTGGTTGATCGCCAAGGGCAAGGTCGACAAGGCCCGCGAGATTCTAATCAAGTACCATGGTGAAGGCGATGCCGATAGTGAGTTGGTCAAGTACGAATGCGCCGAGATCCAACAAGTCATTGCTGAAGAAGCTGAGCAGAACATGACATGGAAAGAATTCTTCTCGTCCATCCCCAACCTCAAGCGCATTTCGCTCTGTTTTGCCACGGCGCTGTTCAGTCAGAGCTCTGGAAATCTTCTTGTCTCGAATTATCTGACACAAATCCTGAAGGACACGGGTATCGAGGCTGAGAAAGACATCACCCTTGTCAACGGCATGGTCACGCTCTGGCAGTATATTGTGGCTATTACCATGACACTTCTTGTTGACAAGTTCAAGCGCCGCACCTTCTTTCTCGTTGGATCTGGTGGCGTTCTCGTCACTTTCATCATGTGGACTATCGCTGCCAAGCAGTACCTTGAAGGGTCCATAGCCGGTGGACGAGTCGTGCTGGCTTGCATCTTCCTTTTCCAAGGTTTCTATACATTTGGATGGACAAATCTTGTAGTCACTTACCCTCTGGAGCTTGTCACTTACCAGATGCGAGCCAAGACTTGGGCTTTCGTACTTCTCACAATCCAGGTCTCGTCTATTTTTGGTGGCTACGTCAACCCAATTGGACTCGAGGCTATTGGATGGAAGTTCTACATCTACTACTGTGTCTGGGTCGCCATCGTTTTCTTGGTCGTTTACTTCTTCTTCGTTGAGACGTCGGGACCTACGCTTGAGGAGCTTGCTTATCTGTTCGAGGGTCGGGACGCCAAACAGGAAATGGTCAAGGAAATTGAGGTGAAGAAGGAGGAGCATGACTTTGTTCACGAAAAGGGAGTCTGAGACGTTTGATGAGCGGTGGTTGAGCATGTTTAATTATAAGAATTATTGTATAAATGAAGAAGTATTTCGCAGAGCATCAGAAGCCTTTGAATCGAGCCGCGTGAGGAGATCAAGAAGGACGGCGAAATCGCTTCGAGCCCTTGCGGCGATGGGTGAATCTCCGTTTCTGTGGATAATCTCCAAGAGGCTTGCACCAGTGAGTCGGATCTTCTCGACCTTGACAACAAGACACGATTAGCTTCATCGAAGACGTTGTGTATAAGCAGACTTACATAGGGCTCCCCATTTACCTGGAGCGACCAAAATGGAGCTTCTTGAATTACCCGCAGCATGTCTCTAGCAATTTCGGTCTTTCGCAAGTCAGAGTGACCAATCTCGGATTTGTAACACGACCAGTTTTCCAACTTTTGTGTAATCACCATACGTAAACAGTGTATAGAGACCTGGAGATTCGCACACTGGATGAGAAATTGCTTAGTGGTTTCACGCGAACCGTCTGCCAAAGCTGCGAATGTGTATGACTGCAAATATGGCGGTAGATCATCGAGGCAGGTGATAAACCGGACATAAAGAGCATCCAGACGGTCCTTTTCTTGCACGCTGATGATAGGCTGAAGATTTGACATGCCGAGATCTTGCTGGTTTCGATGCTGCATTAATCTGAGCTCCAGCAGTATGTCAGATGCGTTCTGCCAGAGGCGTAGGTTGGCATTGAAGCCCTCGATGCAAGTGATTCGCACAAGGTCGGAATTGGTGATCAAATTTCCTGGCGAAAGTACTGGAGCTTCGTCTTCGATACCAGAAGGATATGATGTTGTAATCCCCGACTCGAACGAGAACTTGTGAATGGTGATGGGACGGTTGTTGAGAATGGCAGATGACTTGTCGCCCATATACACAATCCAGAACGCGCGACGGCGCAGTTCAGCTTCAATTGGTTGCAGACCTTCTAGCGATGTTTCCAGGTTCAATTGCATGACCTGCGCAAGTCGCGTAGCTTCTCCAAAGATATGCCACGAATACTTGGGCTTCCCTGCGGCATGGAGGCAATTTGAGTGAAAATACCGAATGGTGATGGAGTTTGCATTGGGATTCTCCAACTCAGCCTCGAGATATTGATTCAAACATGATCTTGATGCCTTGAGAAAGATATCTGCCACAGCTTGGCCTTCTGGAAATAAATCCTTGGGCAGTAAAAACGCTGCTTCGGCGCAGACAGCCGTGATCAAAGTAAAGGTAGTCTCGGGCCAAAGTTCCAAAACCCCTGTACTAAAATTCTCAGAAGGGAACTGGGTGAAATATGAAAGTGAGTCTCTCAAACTCGGTTCGTGAACCAAGGGTGTCAGCGGATACAGGTACTCGAAAAATAGATCGAAGCATCGCGTAACAAATTGCTGCAGGTCATTTGTGATAAAGGCCAACGACCTCGATAGATTCTCCCAGCGCTGATGACTCGTAATGTCACCACTGACCATCAAAGGCGGCGAGAGTCCGAGATCGACAGTGCTTGATTCCCATTGCGTGGCAACGGGCGCTACTAATTCCGCTGTGGAAACCTGGGATTTTCTGGAGCGAACTTTGGGCCCACGTCGGGCCAGGGGGAGATCGAAAGTGCATTGTGTGCCTGCTTCCCTGCAGCTGGTACATCGCTCGACCGAGTCTGAATCTGAGGCTGAGTCTACAAAGTCGCACTATTTTCGTCAAGACTGATGAGAGAGAGGAGAGAGGGGAGAGATTCCCCGATACGAGATTACCTACCTTTGCTTTTCGCCGACGACAGCGGTCACAGGCTCGGCTCTTTTGGGCTGGTGTGTTTATCGTACAGGGGGACTGAGGGGAATTTGGCGTGGGGCTTGTCATTGTGAAGAGACGAGACTGGAAGAAACAAACAGAGAACGGAACGATTGAGACGGGGAATTGCAGCGGTAAAATATCTCCTCTCACGACCTGATTTTCCTATTCTCCGTGAAGATCAATTCCCCTTTTCATCGACAAGCGGGGTGAGTCTGGGGAAGTAAAACCTTGTTCTCTGGAGTGAGCAGACAGAGACAGACTAGTCTACGTACCCAAGCCGGTATTGGCTGATCCAAGAACCTGGAAATGTTGCATTATATAAGGGCATCTTTCATCTCCTGTAGGTCTCATATCGTATCAGTGTCATCACTGGTTGAGCTAGGACAAGACCTCAACTCAATCATTCGCCATGAAATTCTCACCAAGCCGTGCTTTGGCCTACACTAGCGCTGCGTCAGTGCTGTCTCTGCCACTTGTAGCAGGCTCACCTCGATACTCCAACGCAAAGGCCCCATCATGTCGTTTCGGTCTTGAATGGTCCCAAAAGGACGTCCTTCAACGTACCGATGATTTCATCTGGGATCTTCTTTACTGGGAAGGTAAATTTCATCAGAACGATGTTGCCTACAACAGCCAGAATGGCATGTCTTATGACGGAACCCAGCTTGATTGGAACACTGGCAAACGCAATAAGAAGCATACTTTTAGTGCGGCTAGCAAGGAGGTAAGCTGTCTTTATTGTAACGCTTCAATGTCTACTCACAAAGTAAAACAGGCTCTCCAGATTATGCTCTACGCACAAGCCATCTCTGGGTCCAAGGAAGCTGCACGTTTCCTGACACCAGATAATCTTAAAGCTGCTCCAGCATTTGCCGCATCCATCATGGAGACGAAGCTCAAGACGTACAGCCAGTTCAACCAGACATATCCAGGCTTTGGTGGCTTTCTTCCCTGGATCAAGACCGACACTGCTAAGATCTCACCACAAGATGGTTGGGATGACCGTGTTCCTGGCCTAGACAATGGGTAAGTACCAACGCGCGGGGCTTGGGGTAAAGACTAATAGCATATTATCAGAGAGCTCATTTGGGCCGTTTACGCTTGCATTGAAGCCCTCGAGAAGCAATCCAACCCCAAATTCCACAAGATTGCTGACGGATGGGAAAAATGGCTCAACTATGTCGCTTCAACTGCTCCCAAGATCTTCTACGCCGGCAAAGGAAAGGTCTGTGCCGTCACTGTGATTGGTGACCAGACGCTCCCATTCAATGACAAGAAGCAGTCATACAAGTGCGAGTCCGAGACCTACCTAGACGACCCTTACGAGGGGGAGCTCCTCACCTACTTCTTCCAATTCTTCACCGATCTTTCTAAGAAGGATAAGCAGACTCTTTGGGAATACAAGAGACCTAAGCTGGAGAAAGCCGAGTACAACAAGGGCGGCGTTGGTCCAATCACTGTTCGTAAGGGTTTCTGGTTTTCAAGCCATGAGATTTGGAACCAGCTTGAGTTGCCATACCACGACGTTGATATTGTCAGGTAAGCACCATCAATCATGATTCACCAGGGACACTAATCTAATAATTTCAGCCGTCTCTTTAAGAATGGCGAGCGTGCTCGCACTTGCAACTCAGTTGTCACCAAGACGCCCGGCCTCTATGCCTCAGTCAACAACTCCACTGACCCCAGGACTGATGAGATCATTGGTTACATTTCACCCGCCGGTATTCCATCCATTGCTAGCCAGAAGGACCAAGAGCTCGATGTCATCACTCCTTATGGTGTCTTTCCAGTTGTGCTGTTCGACAAGGCTGTCGGCCTGGCATGGTGGAGGAATATGATTGTTGGAAAGAAGATGCAGAGTAAGTCAACCCGGCGCCATTATTTCGCACTTACTGATAGCATGCTTCAGATCCTTACGGCTCCACGGAGTCAACTCGTGTTGATGGCAAGGGCGTTTCAGCATTGGTGACATGGGATAGCAAGGTCACTACAGTGGTTGCCCTTATGAATGGCGTTGTGGATCTTGTGCGTGAGCGAATGCGATCCGATGGTATCTATGATGAGTTCTTGAAGATTACAGAGGTAAGTTCTTTAAACTTGATGACAAGGCGTAACGCTAATAGTTTCCGCACAGCGTGAGCATGTTCGAGTATTCGGTAATGAGCTAAAGGGTGAAGATATTCCGTTCTGCCTACCAAAGAACAAGGTTCCCAATGCTGGCTTGAAAGACTTTACAGCTTGCTAAAGATAAGGAGGAAATTGTCGGAGAATGAACAATATTGCGACGGCGTGTTAGACTACTTTAGTAGTTTTTGTTTTAGTGACATAAGATAAGATCAAAGTGGCTATATCACCATCAACAAAGCCTTTGGTTTGGGAGCATGGCCGCGAAGTTAGTTTCTGAGCAACCTGCCTAGCCTGCCCCAAATGGTTGAAGTAACCTTTCTAGATCCCACAAGCGTAAATTCGTATGGGATCCTACTGGAGCCAAGTGTACCCTTTCAAGCTATATTCTAACCTTATCCGTTGAGGATAGCATCTTCCATAACAATGTGATGTTTTCTTGATTGATCCAAATTACCTGTGTAAGGGACAACGTAATTTCCCTCCCAGCAGCTAAGCCCTCAGAATCAACGGATACGACGCTACCCTCTGACAGACCCCTGTAAGATTAGCGAGTTCAGCTCAGCTGGCGTTGAGACTATCGATAAAACCTTTCTAAAAACATTCAACTAAGAGCCGCTTGACATTAGTTGGGCGAGCTAGTTGTCAATAGTTGCAAGTGATTTTCACCAAAGGATGATAGCCAGCCAACGCATCACGGTCAAGGTAAATTCGCCAGGGTTAAATAATAATTAAACCCAGAATTCCCCTCCCAGGTCTCCGTTTCTCCAGGTTGTCACTTTTTTCCATAACCGAATAATCACAATTGTTGCAGAGATGGCTCGCCATTTCGTCCGTTCGTTTGTTATTGCTGCGGCTCTCAGCCCCATCGTTAATGCTGGACCATGCCGCCCCTCTTCCAGCTCGGCAGCAGTCGTTACGACTACTGCTGCTGAGACCAGCATCGCAACTGGCTCTGCTACGACTCAAACTGCCGAGTCAAGCTTGACTGAGTTGCTATCTGGTACTTCAACCGAGACTTCTCTCACCATCAGTGAGAGTGACTCAACCACTGAGACTACCCTCTCTGCGAGCGATACTGAGTCTGGAACCAGCAGCAGCGAGCAGTCGACCACCACAGATACTGCACTATCAACTGACATTACCACCACCACCGGCAGCGAGAGCTACTCATCGACTGGTACCACTCTCGACACCACCACCACGACTGAGTGCCCCGTCCCAGAACCTCCCGTCTATGATGACCCCTTCACTGCTACCTCGGCAGAGCTTCCCGCGACAACCCTTGAAGCCGATACCTCTGCTGCCGAGACTACTACGGCAGCTGTTACAATTGTCCCGAGAAACTTCCACCGAAGAGGCATGATTGAAGCCAGGGTTGAAGAAACCACAATCACCGTTGAAATTCCTACCACCACTGCCGAGGCTGCCACTGAAGATCCTACCACCTCTGAGGATCCTACCACCACTGCCGAGGCTACCACCTCTGAGGATTCGACCGACACTACCGAAGCTGCTATCACTGCCACTACCGAAGAGTCTACTGGCACTGCCGAACCTGCTACTACCGAAGAATCTACCGGCACTACTGAGACTACTACCACTACCACTGTTGAAGATGGTACTACTACCACCGAAGCAACAACGACCGCTTCTGAAACTGCCACCGGCTGCATCAACAATATGCAGAAGCCAACACCGGAAGGAGCTATATGCGGCTCAAGGGGATACGTATGGAGCACTACCAACGATTGGAGATCCTTGGGCGAAGGCCCAAACGACTCCCTCATCAACTGTTACACGGCTTGCCAGCAGAAGAGTAACTGCGTGACATTCTTATACGAAAAGAACTCGCAATGCTCTCTCTTTGCAGGTATTATCACCGCGCTTAGCTCGGACCAAACCTCGCTTCGAACCTACGAGACACGCTGCTTCTGTGACACTGGTATTGAGCCAGCTCCGACGTGCTCGTACGACACCTCCATCGTGAACGGTGGCTTTGACGACGGCAAATTCTCTCCATGGCAGGAAGATCCTAACCCTGGTGGCAAGGACCCCGTCGCTATCAGGGTCGTTCCTGATGGCGAGAGTGGTACGCCCTATCGAATGCAGACTGGTCAGTTCGACTTTGACAAGAGCATGTGGATCTATCAAGACGTCAAGGCCTGTCCAGGCACCTACTTCTCTTGTAGCTACCGGTGGTGGTGGGACGAGTACTACGCGATTCGCCAGAGAGATGGCAGCAGTTTAGTTCCATATGTCCGTGTTTACCAGGATGATGACAGAATCGGGAACAGATACCCCACGAGTAAGGCTCAGACAAAAACGTGGATTGACGCGAGTTTCGATTTCACCGTGCCTGAAAGTGGAAAGACTAGGATTTGGTTTGTTGCCAGCAGTCCTCAAGGCGAATGGATCAACACCGGCGATGATTGTACACCCAACTGGGCTCACAGACCCAATTCATTCAGATTGGACTCGGTATACTGCAGCAACTAGAACAGAGTACGAACATATCTGCTGATTTCTAGGATAAACTTTTAGAACATTTCTATTTGTATATATTTAATACTAGTATATCTTCTTGCTTGTCTTGGCTTATCGTAGCTGTCTTTGATACATTTCCACTCGTAACCATCAAATTTGTTATAGGCAAATCGGGTTTCAGCACTTTTCCGTCTTCATCGCGTCATCCTAATTTGTCGCTAGAAGCAATTTGGAACTCTGCCGTTGGTATAAGTTGGGTACGGTTCACTGCCCCATCACGATTGCGGAGCGATAGGCATCGATCCATCAACATCCAATTGTCAGTGGGGTCGACGTGCAATACAAAGTAGAATTTGCCCTCGAGCGCGACTGAAGCTCTGTAATATTGTGGATCAGCTGATACCTGAGTTGCTATAGACTTTAAACCAGTACCGAAACTTGTGTTGGGGTTTCGACACACCTACCAAGGTGAACTTGGTAGACCAATCTGTCAAGACTTTGAATGATGATGTGATTGTGTCTTAGACCTCGACATGGCTGGGAGAGAGTGACCCAAGTTCACCGCGCTCTATTACTTTGAATGTTTCATAGCAAGCCTGTTGTTCCAGAACACATGTGATCTCGAGCTGAGCAAGCACCTCGCCGTCATATGTGAAGCGGGTCCTACCTTGAAAGCCAAGAGCACGAGCGAACCGGCCCTCAGACCCAGCCGAGGATCCAAGGTCAAAGCACCAGCAGCATCTCCAAGAGTGTGAAAAGTGACTCTCCTATTGTATGAGCTTCCTGGGTAAAAGCTTATATCGTAAAACAAGATGGCGTGTTCTGGTTACTCGAATTGGCAGCCTACTACGGCTGATGGAGGGGTTGTTTGATTGATATAGATATTTAATATATTAAGTTTTCTACCTTTGACAGATACGCTACTTATAGATGGAAAAAAGAAAAAGAAAAATACGAACATTATATGAAGTAGGTGTAGAAGCTTGTAGAAGAATATAAGCTTTGTTATGGGTTTCTCACATTACCCTTGACGTCCATATCATCAAGCTTGATAGAGGCATCGCCATGCGATGAACTGCACTCTATAATTTGATCAGTAGAATCACTCCGCGTCTTGGTCTTTCCCCCATTGATAATAATGGTGTGCCTGGATCTGGTCTGACCAAATTCACCTCTCTGAGATGGCGTGAAGTGGTTTTGATGGCTATTCTGGTGATAACGGTCTCGAGAAGACGGGTAATCTTGACTGCCGGCGCTAAACTTGAGCTTGGAAGACAGAAGATCAATGCTGTCATTATTAGTACAGGGATCGACATGAAAACCATAGTAAAACTTACTACAAGACCATAGAATACAGGCAAAAGATAGCGTAGAAAAATCGATCAAGCTGTGTGGCGATGTTCTCAGCCGTCTGGCCAGCAGTCTTGAATGAATGTGTCACAGCACGAAGCACACCCTGTAGGGCTAGAAGTGCGACTCTCATCTCTGTGCTCCTAGCCAAGTATTGAAAGAGTCCACCGCTGCGTGCAGTTTCTGCCGATGAAGCCTTGGCCTGGGTGAAGAGGACCATGAGAAAGTAGGCACTGAGACATTCAAGTAGAGCGATCAGACCGAAGTAGCCAATATGGATGTGGTTGATGGTCATGAGCAAGTCGTTGTTTTCGGCGAGGATAGAGCGAACTCGGAAGGCGATGATGACGATTCGAACCATGACAATACCCGCAATACCGGTCCAGAAGAGGGAAGCAAAGACTCTCCATCTCAAACCACGGAGGACTCGCTTTAGAATGATGTAACTGTAAAACAAAAGCCCGGCTTCTTGCAGCTAGCAAACATTAGCTTGAGCTGTTATGAATTGGTGAATAGTATCGTACCAGCCAGAAGACATCTGCAAAAGATGAAGCTATCGCGGTATATATCGGGGGATGATGCTGATAATAGACATAATAGCACAACCCGGTTGCGATAGCTCCGGCCGCTGATGAAAACATAGGCACTGCGGCCAGCAGCGTCCAGTTAGTGATACCGCATACTAGACATCCGAGGAGAACATTTCCCATGCATATGGTAGACAGGATAGACCAGCTGAGCTCGAAAAATACCGGTACCGGTGCAGACGCCATTATTGACCATTCAAATCAGATCTTGTAAAAAGAAAAGATGAGCAAAGTGACATGAGGCTGAGGGAGAAAGCAATAAGACATGGTCAGGTTGTTTAAAGGAATTACAGGCTGCAAGGGTTAGAAATATATAAAATCGGGCCCCTTCTTTATACCTTGCTACTATAGTGGCCCTATAAGAAGCCCCTTATTAGTTGTTTTATAATAAGTTACTTTACAGTTAAAATAGGTATATAGTGACTTTTCTAATAATTAAAAGGGAAGTAATCTCTATAATCTACAGCTAGTTGTACCGCACTATACATTTTCAACCCTTGTAACCTGTACCCTAGCCTGGATGATCACTTTCCTTTTTAGTTAGATAGATCGAAACTCATGTGCACTGCCTGCTCCTGTCACATCTTGAAAGCTTGTGTTGACCCCTGATCCTGACTCGACATCAGGTCGTTGGCTGCTTTCAAGCCACAAGCCTGTTATTTACGTACCAGATAATCAAAACCGAAACCCGGATCTGCAGCATGCATCCCAAGTACCCTTCGAGATTGAACATTGGCCAGCAAATGCCGAATCCCTGTTACATAAGTCGTACTAATCTGGAAGCTGAAGTCGGTTTTCCCGTAGTAATGAAATTGGGCATCCATTTAAAAAAGTCGGTTGGTAGACTAGAGCTTCAGGCAGTGATACTAAGAAACTCAAAGAAAGCTTGGGCATGGCTAAGCTTGAATTGAAGGGGCCTTGACTCGTGTCCCCACGGGGAAAGCAGGGGATTCTCCAACGGCTCTAAAATAGAGTTTTGACTTTCGACACCTGTCCATGGGCCTTTTCGGATCAATTACCTTCAAAGGGGAAAGGAAACATCAGGATCACTGCCATACTAATATTAAGTCGTGCACGGTAAACGAAAATTCACTTCCATTACAGTAACTCGTCTCTTAGTTATGGACCCCTGCCAAGCTAATGTCCTGCTTGCATGTGGTTCCGCTTCCGCCCTTTTGTCGGAATAGGTAGAGAAACGTGGCTGTCATCATGTGCACTAATGCGAGAGATTATGAATCACATCATTTGAAGCGTCTTGTTACAGAGTCATGAAGTTGTCAATCTTCCGTGCGCGAGAGGGATGGAACATGGCAGATACACATGTCAAAGTGTAGATTGACGTCCCGAGACTAACGAACCGAGCCGAAGGAAAAGGAGCTCGAGTGTGATCAATGCTGCTGAAGCATTAGGAACTCGCTATGCGAACTAAATGAGGCTAATCGTGCTGGTAAGAGCATCTCAGAGTCGCGTGCTTCCCACTTCCCGGCTCCCAACTTCCGACGCTTGACTTTGGTCCTTTCATAGCATGGTTTCATGTAAACCACAATGTGTTGGTGCTGACAACGGACTTGCACGGAAAATTGAAATATCGGGATCTCCATTTCTGATGCCTCGATCATTCTATAGATGCACGTTTGACCAAAGCAAGGGACACTTTGCATCTAGCACTGCTGACCTCGCCCACAGATCCCCTGATGTGGCGTCCGCGGCATTTCATCACGGCATCTCGTTATGGATGCAGCCACAGCGAAGTTAGCCAATGCTTCAATTAAGCTACAGAGGGGGAACCTTGGTTAGCAAGGAGTCAGAGAGGCCTTTTGGATCCAGTTTAACCCCCCCTTTGTTTTGCGTAGAACTAGAGGGAGATTACCGACAAGCGTTGGATAAAATCGGCATTGCATCTGATTATGCTGCTACTTTGTAGAAATGGCTGTAATAGGCTCAGTGGAGATTTTGCCATAAAGGGAATGTAGAGTAGTAGTAGTAGCGGACTGACTGTTGGCGTGTCATTGGAAATATTGAATTGTGGAGGGTGGTCTAGGCCGCATAAGTATTATACGAGACCGTTTACAGCATTTATGCACGCTTGCCTCTACTTTTTGATAGGTCTCCTG
Organism: Fusarium goolgardi; assembly: GCA_014899075.1. Taxonomy (NCBI): domain Eukaryota; kingdom Fungi; phylum Ascomycota; class Sordariomycetes; order Hypocreales; family Nectriaceae; genus Fusarium; species Fusarium goolgardi. The sequence goes on along the minus strand of JAAVUI010000163.1, from coordinate 8,700 downwards.
TCTAGATAAGCACAATCGGTTGGATGTCTGCAAAAGTTTAACAAACACAAAACAAAACACAGCATTCGTCGAGTACATTGCATGAAGCTTTGGCCTCACAAGACCCTTGGTCTGTTCTTGACCCAGTCCACGTGGATCCTTCCCCAGTAGCTAGGTCAAGGCATGATGAAGCCTTGTTCTACAGCGGAATTTGATGAGTTCTGCAGATCTATAATAGCGACAATGATACGCTTATTTCAAGTTCTTATGAGACTATAGCTACTTAATCACGTATCGTGCCATGAGAAGCAATGGAGATAGAATATAGTCGTTGGGATGTGTTGAGCTTCTGGAAATCCCTCGACGTGGTTGCATCCTTGTAAACCACACATCCTTGGCATTTATGCGGATCATGCACGATATAACATGGAGGAAAGAGCGGTTTCGCTGTGAGCCCATCACTCATCGGCTATGAAAACATCAAACTGAAAATGAAGTCCTACTTGCTCTCAAGTCTCATCCGAAGAAAAGCATCTTCCACCAGTTTCACAGGGCTGATATATGGTTATGTCTCGGGATTTGACAGCGCCAAGCAAAGGCAAGCGAGACGGATACAACCCAACTTCATGATATGATGATCGACATGAGTCTTGAATGTTCTACGGAGGAGTATCGTATGACGGGCCGAACGGCCACTTGTTCATAAACTCTGTTGGTTTTACGGCCTCGACAAGGATCTTGTTGAAAACCCCTCATGACGACCAACAACAGACCACAAAGCGGTCTATTTTTTCTCTTTAACTTTCTTGAATCCTTCAGTTTCACAATTGTTAGATCAGAAATTAGCTTCAAAGTTTATTGAGCGGAGATGTCGTCACCCAAATCACACATGTCAAAATCGTCCCACGGTCGTCGATCGCCTACCGAGTTTAATCAGATTGCCGTGGAGCAGCCGGCAATCGAAGTCGTAAGGTATTTCCGCAAAAGTTTGACCATACGATGTACTGATACTCTGTTTGTTTGCAGGACAATGATTCCGACTCATCGTACACTAAATCGTGAGCTTTGTTGAACTACCGAGTTCAGGGTCCCAAGTTGGCACTAATGCGCTGCAGCACGGGTATTACCGATACAGAGTCCCTTCGGTCATCAATTTTAAGTTACAAGTGGGAGAATGGGCGGCGCTACCATGCCTATCAGGACGGATCCTACTGGTGTGCAAACCACAATGTCTAGATGCTTTCATGAGGATTGACTGACCATTATTAGGGCTCCCAATGATGACCGTCAACAGGAAGCAGAAGATTTGATGTGAGTACAATATCATTATACGATTTGCCCCGCTAACATTGATTGTAGGCACGAAGTGTACAAGATTATCCTGGATGGTGAGCTGCAGGAGGCGCCGATCCGTGAAGATCCACAGGTGAGTCTACAATCGACAGAGAATGCCACTCCATAAACTAATTACTCGATTACTTACCAGAAAGTTCTGGACTTGGGATGCGGAACTGGAATATGGGCAATGTGAGCGTTATCAAAGGACATTGAAGTCTAAAGTCTGACTGTTTGCAGCGAGTTTGCCGATGCCAACCCATCTGCAGATGTGATTGGCGTTGACCTCTCACCCATTCAGCCCAAGTTTGTGCCTCCCAACTGCCGATTTGAAGTTGACGACATCACGCAAGACTGGACATATCCCGACAATCACTTTGACTTCATCCATGTCCGTGCCATGATAGGCTGCATTCCTGATTGGACTGAGCTTTACAAGAAGGCCTACATGTGAGCCGCCCCCAATTGAGGCTTGATACCCGCTGACTTCTTTTAGGCACATGAAACCTGGGGGTTGGCTAGAAAGCGTTGAGCTTTGGGGTAATGCAAAGTCCGACGACAACACTCTGAAACCCAACTCGCCCTGCCATAACTGGGTCGAGGTCTTCAAGGAGATCGAGAAAATCACGGGAAAGTCCTTCTTTTGGGATGACAAGATGGCTCAGTCGATCAGCGATGCTGGGTTCATCAATGTAAAGGGTCGGAGGATCAAGGTTCCAGTTGGAACATGGCCGAAGGACAAGACGCTCAAACAATGGGGTGCTTGGAATCGTCATTTCCTGCTCCAAGGCCTCGAAGGCTTCTCTATTCGTGGCTTGACCGAAATGCTAGGTGTTAGTTGCTTGGCTGATCTGACTTTTGGTAGCTAGAGCGCTGACTGTTTGGACTCTAGTGGAATTATGAAGATGCGCAGTTGTTCTTGGCCGACATGCGCAAAGAGTTGACCAATCCGGATCTGCATTCATATCTCGAGGTGTGAGTACACTTTACGTCACAAACAATGATACAAATGACGAGAGCATACTGACAGGTCGAAATTTAGCACCGTCTTCTATGGTCAGAAGCCTGAGTCTTAAGGGTTGTTTATCTCGGTCTGAACGGCTGTCAGATTGTGGGAAATTGTGCACTGAACAAAAAGCACATGAGTTCAAGACTACCTAGACATTAGGAAGGCTGAGGGGAATGGTCAATGTTTCCATGAAATCGATGGCCTGTGGGCGGAAATGGCGAACATGTAAAACGACGGATGAATTGCAATACGAATTTCTGATTAGGACTGACTTGCTGGTTCTTGTGGTTCGACAGTAATATGTAACTCACTTTGATGCTGCATTTTAGCCAGCAGATCCGGAGTCACTAGGCCAAAGCCTTGTTGTAACGGATTGTGTCAAGGATGAGGCAAATCAGAACATTAGCGCCAACAGGCTGTGCAACTCGATTAACAACACATGTTCGCTACCAGAGACGTCTTCGTACGCCCTGCGTATTTACGTTCACACTATGTTTTGCAGAAGATCAGACGTTAAACCGTCCGATCCCAGCACAAAGGAGTTACATATATTCAGACCACAATATCTCGTTCCGCTCAGTGCCGTTTATGAGAATTGGCAATTTACATCTTGTTCACTGGGGGGCGGCATACACCTAAAAACGAAGAGGTTAGTCGAGCAGGTTAAGAAAAGCAGACTCAACAAATCATGGATCGAGGACTCGGACTTTGTCAATCTACAGCCCGAAGCACAAGAGGAAACGGATTATCGCCCTGACGTCAAAACCTAGACACATGCAACAAACCTTAAAGGTAGGAAAATCGCGCTATAGAAAGAAGTGAGAAATAGGGTAGAACATTGGGTTCAGAAACTAGTGCTTCATTGGAATGGATGCTTGGCTATTTTGGAAATGTATTCTGTAGTTGTTAAGAACCAGAAACAGAACCTCGTTCGCGCATTTTCCGTATAAATCAATATTCACAGATGTATCTTCTTTCATCTGTGCTCAAGTCTTGTCAATTCCGCTGAAGGGAAAGGCTGTATCACGAACAACATTTTTGTACATAAACCGGCAAAGACTGTGCATCTTCGATGTATCGATCGATAACAACTCCCCAAATACACAAAAACACTAAACAACAACACTTGAGAACCATGGTCTACTTTCTGCACGTACTGTTCTTCAAGAGCGAAGGCGCAGTGGTTGATATGTCTAAGCTAATAGACTTCCAAGCTGCTACAGACAAAAGATACAACATGGCACTACATCTGAACGAAACCATCCTACAGCTGACCATTCCCTGTGTGCCGTCGACGGAGCAGAAAGCAAGAGATGAGCTGTTTGCTGCGATGGACGAAAATGATATGCACAAGGACTGGTCAAAGGTGCTTGTTGTGACAAACAGTGACCCCAGTGATGTTCCGAAAGAGTACATCGATGGAACGCTGACAAACAGTGCTGGATAGGCAATGATTGTGGTTACTACAGCACGCTGAGACAGCATTTGTTATTTATTTATCAGTCAGTGATGTAGACACGCAATAGCTACCCAATTTTATTGAACTATAAATTCCCACTGTAATAATTTACCTTCCTCCTAGCATCAAAATCGTTCGTAAACCAAACAACAGAAAGATATCACCACTAAGCTATCTAAGATGGACGAGATTCGTTATATCAAATCAATCTACCGTAAGAAAGGGACTGGATCGGGCTACATGTATAGCCTGATGCGTTTACTTGATAACACTGGAAACAAATATGTCTGGCGAGTGTCCAGGCACGACGAAGTCCTGATGATTTCAGAACCCTTGGGGTCGTATATGCATCTGCAGGAACATGATATGAAGCGCGCGGTGGAGGCGTCAGGACTATCCGAGCATTTCGACCTTTTGTTTTCAGCGACCGCAAGTGACCCCATTTCTATTCCGTATGTGAATCCAGAGGTTTATGGGCGGATGTACACAGATATTCAGTGTCGTCGGCGGCTGTTTCCATCTTAGGGCTTGACATATTCTTGAATCAGTATCTTAGCACTTAGGCTAATCACATACATCTGCTCCTGCAAGAACCTTGATTCATTCCAACTCATGAAGTGGTTACGATTGTAAAGACCGAGAAGGCCCAGGTCCTTTCGCGTTTTAGGTCATCCATCGAACACCTAGCAAACGAAACCCTATGATACTATTTTCTCTAACATCTCACAATGTCTTTGGTCGATGTTCACACTTTTTTCACCACGAACACAAACCCGGCAAGTCATTTACCAGCGACATTGCGGCTTATAGAAGCTGGCCAGGGAAGACTTGTCGTATGTTTCGCCTATCGCCTGCGCATAATAAAAGTCACCACCCGAAATGAGTTTCGAGGTGTCGACACGATGGTGGAGGATCTCCTGGTGGAAATGAGTCAGTTTGGACTTCATGAACATTGGATTTTAAGAAGATACTACATGCAAGAGGATAGGTAAGATTCTACGTAAAGAAATGATTGCGTCTGCTATAGAATGATTAATATGCTTGATTCGTTGTTCTTCTAGTGAATAAAGCCCTTGCCGTAATTGCCTCGATGATGCGCCTTGTGATCCGTCGACGGCAAAGCCGAGAAGGAGAAGAAGATTTCTCTTGTTCGCTGCTGATGGTTCGAGCACCACACTCACGACCTGTGTTCCTGCGTTCGTTATGAAGTCCGTGAATTGATGTAGGTAGTGAACAGCCACCCGCCTTTGATTCATTGTCCCAACTGCAATCGGAACAATGAAATGCTGATTGAATGGGCTGCACTTCATGTATATAACCATGTAGATATCGCCCCAGTGCCGTGTCTTTACCCATCTTCAGGAACATTTCCAAAACAACAACTACTATCAACAACTTTCACCACCACAAAACTATACCTAAACACACATACACAAGTCAACATGGCTAACAAGCATATCGTTACCATAATGTCTCGTAAGAGCAACGCCTCTGCTTCCAAAGACCAGGAGATCAAGAAGCTTGAAAAACCCTGAGAGAAGAAAGGCGTCGTAATCAATATCACTTCTACAGAGCTCCAGCTGGTTCTCGCAAATGGACCAAACAAGGAGGTTGAGAACTGGGCTGCCAAGAACCTGCGCAGTCAAATGGAGGAGAAGAAGCTCATGGGGTATTGGAAACCTGTCGGGACGCATTAGATATGTGCAGGATCGCGGGTTGTGGCGGCTAGCTGGCTAGCTGCAAGTTGGCCTCAGTCGGTCGTGCTTCTTGCTGGATAAGATCGACCATCTTGAGGGGCGCTGTTGATAGAGGTCTATACTACTATAGAGAATAGAATTTCATTCTACTGAAAACGTGTGCACCAAGGCATCCGGTCTTGATTCATGCCAGTAACGATAGGCTTATTGACGCGAAAGTGGCTTTATAAACTGCGCGAGCTGAGCCCTGCATGAGATACATTGATAGCTCAACTATGGATAAATAATTCCATGCTCGCAATTATAATATTACTAACAATATCATTATCAGCTGTTTATTTGGATTGTGTTGACCAAGATCATTATTGACCAAAACGGTTGGTAGGAGTACTGAGGCTTGCCGGAAGCATGGAGACAAAATACCCGAACTTAACGCCCAAAGACGGCTAATTGAAGATCATTTTAGTGAATTGGAACAAGCAGGAATTCAGAGTCGCGTGTCTCCTCTTTGTCTCAGGCACGCCATGATGTCAACCAAAGACATTAGTGCGAACTTTCCCCAGTGCCAAGTTGGAAGAGGACACGATATTGAATTCCTCCTCAATCCTGATTTTGCATCGCATCAGGATTAGCCGTGTATTATGCAGCTGCAGAATAACTACCCAAAAGCGTTTGTTGATCTCGATACTCCGGGACGGTGACGCTTAAAATGACGTGGGTGTTGCTCTAGTCTCACTGGACCAAGACGTTAGCAAACATCTCTTGTGAGGCTCTAAGCTAGAGCTAGACTGGTTTCACAATGACGCAGCTGAGACTGGCTGATGTCACGACAGAAACCAGAAACTCATCATGGACGCATCAGCCAACATGTGATGACGCATTGGAATTCAGCCCCAAACTCAGCTTGACACAACCCCCAGATAAAGGGCTGGTGCTGGCTCAATTCGTGGCTTGTGATTTCTTATCCATCTATCCTTTCTATTTATCAATTGACATAATACAACCAACATATTCTACCATATCACAACTGTCTATCTCATTTGATAGCCACCAATCGCCGACATGAACGGTCTCCAGAACAACTTCCAGCCTGTCATAGCTGAAGAAACCACCGGCACTCAGTTCGATGGACAGCGTCGACCATCAGGACCATTGAAGGAAATTGTTGCCCAGCAGGACAGTCTCTACAAGTACATCAGTGTAAGTATTTCATTTCCGTGACCTTGAGGGCGGATATTCACATATTGCTAGTGGGAGGATCCAGCTCGAACCATTGGATCGTACTTTGCTGCCATCGGCTTTCTGCTCGCTGTCCACCATCTCCACCTCACCCAACTTGCACTCAAGACCAGCGCCATCGGTCTTGGAGGTACGTATATCACACATGAACCATCAGATACTGCGTTGAGACTGACTGTATTTAAAGTAATGTCCCTAGCCGAGTTCGCCGGTCGTTCCTTTGGCCCCAACAACTTTGTCTCTCGAATGCGACCCAAACAATACAAGACCTTCCCCGACTCGACCCTCAATGCTACACTGAAGGATATTCACGACTTCATCCAATATGCTGCTGTTAAAGGTCAAAAGATTATCTTTGCCGAGGACCTTGAAAAGACCTTCTCTGTATGTGAAATGATAGCATGAGACGTCCCAAGACTAATATTCGTAGACATTCGTCATCGCTACCTCCCTCTACTTCCTGACCCAGTTCATGACTCCTTTCGGAATTACCATCTTGGCTTTGACGATCGCCTATATCATTCCTCTTGTCAAATCTCCACAAGGCAGAGGTATTGCCCGCGATGGAATTGCACGTGCCCAGGAAATCGGCAACGTGGCTATCGATCAGGCTAGCACTCTTGCACAAGACAGCAAGGTTGCTGTTTCCAACATGTCATCTCGTGCCCAAGACACCGCTTCAAACTTGACTTCAAGGGCCCAAGACACTGCTACTAGCTTCACTTCCAGCGCCCAGGATACTGCCGGCAATCTTCGACAGCGTGCTGCTAATATGGTCCCTGGAGTGATGAAGGGCAACAGCCAGACTACTAGCGACGTTACCTCTAGCGTCCCCCACAGCTCCTCTGAACCTACCCAGGCCAGAGATGTTTCTTCCAAGTATCCCAAGGATGATATGTCTTTCAATGATTCTAAGGAGATGGCTTCCAAGACTGCTCATGATATGTCCCACAGCTTCGAGAAGTCACCCCAGTCTAGCTTTAACGTTTCCGACAAGACTACTCACGCTGCCGGCGTCTCTCAGACCGCTGTCCAAGGTCTCCCAGAGCCATCAAAGGATACATCCTTCTCTCATGGCCCCTCCGACGACTTTGGTTCCGTTACCAGCAACAAGTCACAGGCACCCAGCTCTTTCACCAGCAACATTTCCAACATGCCATCATTCACTGCTGCTGGCTCCAACTTGTCTAGCAACCAGGCTCCCGCAGGCAAGCGACCATCCGTCGACGATGGTGACTACTCCATCCAGAACAGAATGGATCAGGGCTCTGATTACCAAAGATTCGTTCCTCGCGAAGCTCCTAACAGAGGAAACCTCGGCAGTGGCGCTGATTCATCCATTGGCAAGATGCCTCTTGGTCAAATTATCGACGAGAAGGAGAAGGCTGGAGACATGGCCCCGCCGCTGTCTGCTGGCGGTATCAACTCCATCCAATAGATGTGCAAAACTTCTTTAACAGGTTGTTCGGCTACCAAACACGAAATTGAGAGATGTGGAGGACGTTTACGATCCGGTCCATGATTTATGTCTATTTATAAGTACGGTCTCGATATTACGGCGCACGGAAAGCAATTGCACAGGTACCACTAACTCAGCATAATCGCTGATGTTTATGTATTTTGAAATCGAATCGTTATGAAGAAAACAGGCAATAAAATTTGAATTTTTCCTAATTTACTTTCATATTTTTCCAATATGCTTATGCATAGTATTGAGGTACTACACACGTTACTATCTGTTGATGTATCACAGCCTCTCCAGGTCGATAAGTCACGTAAGTCAGTGAGTAATTGATGTCATGTAAAGATTTAGTGTTATTGAAGAGAAACTCGCACGGGTTACCTATGAAAAAACAACTCGCAGAAGCCAGAGCACTATACAGCGAGGACATTCAGCGTAAACAAGTTTGGGCACGAGAGAAGTTGTAGTGCATAAAGTTAATTTAAGATCAAGATATTCAAGGAGTCTATTGAATCATGGA
>JAAVUI010000162.1:154332-185837 GCA_014899075.1 Fusarium goolgardi | reverse complement strand
AACCAGGATTGGGGCGAGGTGGAAGCCGGAGATGTCATGTAGCTGCGTGCGTTCTGTCCACAGGCTTGCTATGCCGGTGGGCCTGGAAAATTCCGATACTTGCTCTACAAAGACGTGAACCGTCACGCCAAGCTATCAAGATAGAATAATTGAAAGAGTATATTTGAATTCATGACCCTGCGTGTATTGAGGTTTGTGGCATCGAATGGAAATCAGGGCCATCCGTGCCTCGCCCATACTGTGAAGACACTGGCCTGTTCTTCTGGTTAGTCTCGGAAACGTTCAAGTACGTGTGATTAATAAATGTACATTTTCGTCGTAGTACATATCGTATTTGTTAGTGAGTCTGCGCCAATAATGCACAAGTAAACACACGACGCAAATAATGACGAACCCCAATGCAAACCAGTATCCCACTGGCCATGAGTGACTGGCTGCGCTAGGACCCCATTTTGTTGACCCGTTGTACGTGGGTTCGAGATGTTTCTTAACGAGGTAGGAGAGACCGCCTGCCGAATTCAGCGCCGGCATCGTCGTTGCGTTTCGTGGGTATTGGAAGATTGAAGTTGACTGTTTGGGTGGAAGGTGATGTCGATGTTCATGTGGAGGTAGGGGAAGATGATGATGAGAGAGGATCTCAATTGACAAGAGTTGCGCGGGGATCAATAATGATTTGGGGGGAGGAGTTGGAAGAAGCAAATTGAAAAGGCTGGAGGGAGGATATGGACTCTTTTAAACACCTCAAAACTGTATTGCTCGTGTTAAATCAAGAGTGTCATGTTGTCAAGTACATGCTCAGGCGTGGGGTTGATGCTTTGTTGAGTCTGCAACTTGAGCTTGTAGCAACCAATGTGACATGATTATGTTCCTCAGTTAACTTTTGAGTAAACTTGGACTGAAAAGGGCGCTTTCTGTTGGCGTTGAGGGATTGGACAAACGAAATGTGGCACTCAATGATGTGTAAAGAGATTTGTCTATAGGATGATGCCACCAATCATCCGTGGAAACTCCTTTCTCTACTTGCCATAACATTCTACGATAACAATCACTCCCATAATTGGTAAGAACTCTACTGAATGTTGAATGGAAACTGTAAACAAGTCATTCGGGCTTCTGGTCACCCAGTCAACAATTTAATAACTTGCAGATGTGCGTTCTTCATCTTGTCTTTTGAAAGCTGTGTGTCGACTGTTCTGAGGTCCAACTCAACAATACCTTTATAGAGTCTATTTGTGGTCATCCAATCACAGCCCCCCCAGCTACAGCAGTCTTGAGACTGTCTAATCTTCCGTAGTATAGTGGTCAGTATGCAAGCTTGTCACGCTTGAGACCCGGGTTCAATTCCCGGCGGGAGAGATCCAGCCACCTGTGATACGCAGGTCTTCTTTTTTTTTTTTGCGTTTTTACCCTTTCTCCTCCCCATTAATTATCCTTGGTCCGTTGCCAATAGCGGGCAACGAGATAACTGACTTTACATTTGGAATTTTGGATGCAACAATGTGTTTCAAGAACTCAATCTCAAGCGCCTGACCCCGCTCTCCTCAGTTATACAAGCCTCTGGATTGTTCAATAACCAGCAAATGTTTGTGTGCTTACAGAAAACGCAATTGGCACCCTCGTACTTTTTAAGTAACAGCAGGAATCCGGAGCGTCATTTAGACAGAGTATGAATAAGTGTAGTCAACAGATTCACCGCGCATCATAGTCACAAAATTGATCTCTGCGTAAAAAATAAACGAAAAAGCTGAGAATAGTCAAATGGACGTTTGTGAAGCCAAAAAGCAATCGACAACGGCAGGATTCGAACCTACGCGTGCGAACACAATGCCTATGATGTCTCTGAGGAGATAGCAGGGCATCGCCTTAACCACTCGGCCACGTTGTCTTGGTGATTGGTTAAGCTTTTGTTTTTGATATTTGGTCTATATCCATTGTTCCAAGAAGCGCGCATAGCACCCGAAGAAACAACAACCCAACTGGTCTCAGCACGATTCACAACACGATTGATGCATTCATATTAGCGATGGAGCAAACGCTCCATTTAATTGGAACCTTTCGCAACGACTATCTCATAGTTCATCAAACACAAAGGACCCCACAGTACTCTAAAACAAATCCATCGTCTATTCTTTATCCGGTCCAAGTTCATCGCCGCAAGATCAAGCTTCGGGCTTCTTGGCATAGGTTACACAGCTGTACATCGTGAGCTACAACCCATCTGATCGTTCAAACCACTTACATTGGCCAATAAGCATGAATCTGAGGATTATTCCAATCACTCTTCAATGCAACCAAGAACGATTCCACCTCCTCGCGACTCCATCCAAGACCCCTAGTAAAAGGCGCCATGGTCAACGCTTCCAGTGCCGAACTTGCGTTGGCGTTATTCCATTGACCAAGTTCCTTGTACTTCTTATCCCTGGGCCAGCCGTTGGTAGGCCACTTGTAGCGTGTCTCTACTACATCCACAAAACCAACTTCTTGCAGAAGATTCTTGAAATTAGCCGTTATTTCAAATGACCTGTTGAATTTCCCGGCAGCTTCATCGAGAAGCAGGCACCATTTGTACAATGTCGTATCTTTTCTAAGTGTTCCGTCATCGCTACCCATCATGACATCTACATCTTGAAGTTCGACGTAGCCTCCTGGAGTGAGGTTTCTAGATCTGTTAGCATGAAGTTTTTGATTAGTGCAGACAAGTTTACTCATAGATCTTGGTCAGATAAGACTTCCAGTTTTGTACGCTGAAGTTCATGAATCTACTGTGGACAAAGTCGAATGGCTTACTGTAAGTCCACTCTTCGTCAATATCGTCAAGCTCGAAATGGACATTTGCAGGCACGCTATGAACTGTTAGCTTCAAAGCGTGGTATTTCCAGTGTAACGCACAAGCTTGGCTGAACAGGCGATAAGTCAATCCCAAGGACCTGCAGTCGTCAGCAGTCATTCTCAACTAATTGGCCCGTTGCTGTCTTGCCTTTGCCTCTGGGTGCTCATCGCCAAAGTCGGTAGCCCAAATGCCTGTACCCGTTCCAACATCAAGAACACGCTTGACCTTCGAGTCGGGACGGCACGGAGGGCTCAGACCAAGCTTGTTATCGAGTGTCAGAAGCATCAAATTGTGCTGAAGGTCTAGAGACATTAGGCCCAGATACAGGTTTACCAAGAGTATCTTGCTTACCCAATCGCTGTAGTTCTTCTGAATCGTTGGGCAGATTGTATTCTAAACACAACAGAAATGCTGTCAGTCCTCTAGGACATCTTCAGTCTCAACTGCAAGAAGTTTCAACGTACTTCCTTCATTGTATTTATGATATGTTCTCCCATTTTCCCGCCGAAAGTCAAAAATGGAGTCTCTCAGACTATCTGTTGAAGAACTGTTGTCCTATAAAACCGTTATTCGCATCACTTTCTTGTGGAACGTTAGTGGTAAGTGTTTCTTACTTGAACAACGGACGGGCCTGTTTCCAATTGCTACCGAACGTGTCAGCATTATTCGCCTGGGTGCCTTCTGGCCAAAATCACATTATCTTCTGGCTCGATATGAACGTCCGCGTCGATGGTCGTCATTTTTGCAGCGTTTGGTGATTACAGCGGTTAGCGTTGAGAAGACTATCGGTGAGATTTCCTCTCTATAACAGGTTGTTTAAATGCCGCACGTACGATGTGAGCAGCAATTGTTTCCTCTTCTCTCTCTTTGCCTGTAAGTAGAAAGCCAACATGCATAAGTGTACGTGGCACGCGCCAACAAATGCAACGTCGGATTAACCATCTATTAGAGTTCTTGACAGGGGGGCAGCTTCGGATATAGCGGAAAGAGTGCTTTATATGGGCTGACCTCGTGTTTGATCCTTGTCAGACAGATGGAGTCTGCTCCTGAATGGCTATACAGTCCAGACCTTGTGGTGCACTTATCTACGCTTAAACTGCAACGATATACATGGTGATTAGTGACTAAACCTTGGCGTCAGTTTGTTTGGTATTCTCTTTAGGGATAAAACCCGATCTCAAGCCACACATTGTCGAAGGGATGGATATGTTTTGTTATACGCATGCATAAACAGAGGATCTAATAATTGGAGAATACTATCTACCATCGTTTCTTGTTATCTTTATATCCTAAGTGTTCAACCTCGGTTCTCAATTTTGATGATATATCGCCCTATTTTCACCAATCCCGAATATCCTGATAGATAAGAGAAGAGTGATAAAGAAAGAAAAGTTCTGCGTCAAGCACAGCTCTCAGGTATTTGTGGTGTGCTTTGACCAAGTTGTGCACCTGTGTGGCAGGGAACTCGCCTGAGCCCCTGGTATCTCGAAGTTCCCGTCGAGCCTCTTGCATTGCGTCGAGGTGATGGTCTACTCTAAACCTCATGTCGTCTACCACAGCGTCAGCGTCATCGGGAGACCTAACGTGTGGAAAGGTAATCGGAGCACAGTCGAAGCCCTCGGCTCTGAGATGAACGACACTTGGACTCGGACTTCTCTCATATTCTGACCTGTCCCCTGACTCGTAGCGACGTCTTGAGACACGCGTGGGGGCTTGAGAAATAGAATCCCAAGGCCCCACCGTGTTGTTCGCAGGGTCAGGTCCTCTCCCTCCTAGGTACTCAGAAGGTGCAACAGTAGCTGGCGTGAATGGTCTATGAGAGGGAGCTCTGCCGCCGCGGGAGACAGCAGGTCGGTTCCGTGAGTGGTGTGAGGATGCATGTCCGCCACCACTGACTACCCTTCTGTGAGAGCGATTTCGGGTGGGCGAATGTGTATCAGATCGTGAACTGGCTGTGACCGATGATGCAGCCAGGCCATCATCAATCCTCCTGCCACTAGAGCGACTGGGGGACGGAGATTGTCGTACGGGATATGACCCAGAGCTTGATTCATGAGATACAGCGGTGGTTCCTGAAAGTCTTGTGGGGTCTGGACGGATTGCCCTGCTTCGACGACGACGATGACGAGGCATTGTTCAAGTTTATTATAACGATTTATAAAAGGTTTTGGTTGTCTATTTCCGTAGGCAAGGTGAGAAGCTCGGTGTTGTCTTGCCTTTCCAGGTGTTGATTTATATGTGTTTAAGCAGCATTCCAGAATTAGGGGCGAGGAGTACCATTATATACTTTTTGTTTTCTGTTGTACTTCCGGGGTGCTACTGTCAATGTTGCTTCTCTTCTTGCAAGATCGAGTGTGTTTCACAGGCCATGCTTTTCTTACAAGACTGTTGTTCACGACACCTAACACATCGAGCAGCACATCATTTGCTTTGCGTCTCAAGTCACAAAGACACAGATGCATTGATTCGTAGCACCAGTCTAGTGTATTTTTAACACGAGCCTCAACCATGACCAGTTGTAACCCGAGCTTACAAGTATGACTCTAGACTAGAATAGCTACTCGTGTCAAAAACCTTTCAAGAATGCACGACTATCCACCCAGTGACTTGTCTATGTAAACAAATGACATGTGACAACCAAACTACCTCATGGAGTTTGGATGATTGGAATACACTAACTATCTTTAGACATTACATAACACCGCCACAATTACTCCAAAGTACGTGACTGAGGGCTACATGCCTTTTAGATTCTTTGCTTGAAGCAATGTTCAAGCAACAATTATATTTATGATGAGCATACGACGAGATACATGTCGAGACAATTACACAATACACCTGTTTCTTTAGCGGCGTTGAGCCAATTGAATGTATTCAAGAGATGCTAGATTATGCAGAAACGAGGGCGCCAAATATGACTATTAGTTTTAGTCAGAGGCCTGCTCAAACCTCAGTAGCCGCTCTATCTCCTCCTCTTGAACGAATCTCCAAGCACGCCTAGCACATGCATATCTGAGGTCTAGCTCCAAGATCTCATGTTTAATGGCTGTGTACTCTGTAAGTGCAGCTTGGAATTCCTCCTCCGAAACACCAAAAGACTTCAGCGTTCGCCTGACCTCATAAAGCTCCCTCTCCAGTCTTTCCTTCCTAGCATTGGTAGTACGACAACCTGTTCTGTATTGCTGACGAGTCGTGGGCTTTACAAAACTAAAAGAGGAGCATTGCCAGTCGTGTATGATGACTCTGGACTGGTTTTGAGATGGGTTAGGAGGTTGGCTGGCACCCTGACTTGGAGGAGGCGCATTTGCTTGACCTAGAATAGGAACTTCATCGACATCATGATATGGAGGGGGTGCGTTGGCATAACCCAGAATGGGGGACTCTGGCTGGGATTCAGCTGTGGTTTCAGCTACAGAGACAGCAGTAGATTCCTGGAATATGATGGAGTCCTGAGTGTTGTTGTTGTTGTTGTTGTTGTTGTTGTGTCCGGACATGGTGGATGATGTCAGTAATGAAGTAGCTCGAATGTTTTCTGTATCTTGTCATAAGTGGTAGATCTGGTGAGGTGCTGTACTAGGTAGTCTTGCAGGAACAGGTGGACAAGGTTGTGTTTTATAGACCCTTATACTTCCCCTGTTGGCACCATCCGAAAAGACAGCAAGTCACTAGTGATCTCGACGCGTTACACCGGAATGGTCGCAGAGATTCAGGCTGGGTGTCAACATGGAAATAGGTATTGGGTATGATACCTTTATCACAAAGACCGCTTTTGTGATTAAGACTCCCATTTCTAGGAGGTATTCATGAACGTGTCCAATTACAGGTGTATACTTCTCGACATGAAGCCCTAAGAAGCACGCGTTGACACGACCAGGCTCACAGAGGGGTTGCAGCGAAGTCTCGATGCAACCGATTGAGTACGTAGTCAAGATTTTCTTAGTCCAAATTTACACCGGCGTGATTCATTGATTGCATCTCTTTTTCTCACTGCATGAATTCACTACAAGTTGGCTCTACATCTTGTAGCTGTCATTACGTCTACACATTGGTGATACGGACGAAATTCTGTTGGACAAAATCATGTTTCCTTCGAATCCTGCGGTATGCGCGTTTGTCAAAACAATGATTTGGAAAGAGAAGTGAAAATAAGCGTCGGGTCTCATCTATCTAGACTGTCATTGGGAGGCACATCTCAGCCCATTTTCCTACACTATTGGCTTCCTGTCCGCGCGACAGTAAACTAGCGGATCAATAAAGATGATTTTAACCCAGCTAATTCCTAGACTATAGCCTTGTGGTGTCCAATTTGACCTCTCAATTCAGCCTTGTAGAAATGAGTTTGAGGAATTATGGCTCAACAAAAGGCTGGAAATAAGTACAAGTCTGTCCTCCAGGTCATGTTCTAAGGTGGTTCTGGCCCGATCCCATCTTGTCAGCCGTTCGTTCGTTCGTTGCTGTATTTGTCCGCTACAATCAGTACTCATGATAATTATGCGTTCCTTCTTCATCCTTTCTACCTTTGCTATCCTCACTACAGCCGGGCCACGTAAGCCTAGGAGCTCTACAATGGTTATCCTGGACGATGGAGATCATATGCAACCACTCCGCCTCCGGAGACTTTAGACAGCTTGAAGGATCTTCAACGCTTCTCCAATGTGTCACAGCCTGTCAGGAGAATTCGGCTTGCAAATTCATCGTACTTCAGCCCAATGGGAAGTGTAATTTGTCAAGGAGTATGCCGACTCCATTGCCAAGATTCGCTCCTCATTATTCGTCAGGTTTCAAGGAAACTTGTGGTTAAGATAGCAATTAGAATTTGTAGCAGCATTAATATACAGCTTTCATTGATTTGCGTTTGTGTGGTCGAAGCAAGCATGATTCTATATTGCTTTCCAGATGGAAAGGTCTAGGGTAGTTGGGTTAATAATGATACACAATGGTGGATTCGTTGATGTTAATCCAATGTACTTGTTACAATACACAACTCGCGGCTGTCCTAGGATCCTATTAGGTTAGACGACTTCTGGACTACAGGGTAACAGAAAGCTGCGAATATCTCCTTCGAGCGGCGCCTTCTTTTCTCCATTGAAAGCAACATGTCCGTCTCGCTAACTGAATCTCGTTCTCTCGTTTTTAGACGCGAGGATGCCTGAGCGGAACTTCGTATTCTTACCCTGCAGGTGATGCCAGTGAATAACGAGACTATCTCGGAAATACCACTCCCATCATATGTCACTAGGCGGAGCGCAGGCAGAAGAGACAACTAGCCAGACGAAACGGGGTTCCTGTCAACATGATCTGTCCATAATGCAATCTTGACTGAAACAATGGATCTGGTGGCTAGAGACTAAGGAACGGTGGAAATTGAAAACTTGGAATTTATGACAGATCAGGAGAGCTGGGGAATTCACATTGCTTTTTGAATCCCGACGTCGGGAATATAGATCTCACACCTGATCGCTCACATTGTGTCCGAAACTCGGTATTCTGACCGTCCTGCCGGATATCAGTACCGGCCGATATCGCATCGATACGAGCTGAGCTGAGACCGGAGAGAAGCCACCGAATCTAGTTCTCATCAACCGAAGTGATGTGTATCAGGGAAAAGGGAAAAGCAGTTCTTGTACAATCTTGGCGATGTGACTTGAGACGATCAATACGTCACTCTGCTTTTCTTTCACGTCCCGTGATCAGATGCTCGTTGACGAATAGGTTACCAAAGATTACCTGGCGCGATGCCCACCGTTATTCAATTCTGGGTTCTTGTGCCGAAGGTTCAAAGTGTAGGCATATCATGGCATTTGCTAGTGATGCAACTGTGGTATTGTACTCGGTCAAGATGGGATTGATTCGGATTAGGATCCGTAAATTATTACGGCCTAGACTCGTCTACAGAGTACACTTCGTCCATTGACGTTCGAATGACAAAGTGAAGAGACCTTTTCGTCTCTTGTTACGAGTCAATTAGCGCTCTCAAGCCTCAACCAACGCCATGGCGCGCGCTAGAGTGAACTGAGGCCTCAGCATTGACCCCCTGCTCCCAGTCTCATCCCAGTCTAGTACAGTAACTTGCAAATTGCCCCTTTGAGAGACGTGTCATAACACAGTTTGATTAGACGGCGACCTTGTTCCACAATCCCCACATTGTCATCTCTTGTTCTCGCCTCCTTCGTGTTGGAGTTGTGGGGACGGACGGTGTTGGTTCACGACGGACGGTGTCAGAAAAAGCAACAATGTTTTAACCCAGCGGAATGGTTGGACGCTAAGCACATTTTCATTCACCCTGATCCCTGGTTGCCAGCATACCTCGTCGAACTCCTATAGCAATGGCTTTTATTATCGTCGCAGAAAGAGTGATTGTGGAGAGAGAGAGAGAGAAAACAATACCACGCTGACATGCCGTCTGAACCGTCAGAGTTCCAAGGTTCAAGGTAGTTGTCGGATATGTTAGCCTCGAAAGTACATACTAGCGCCCGTTACAATCCTGGCGGTAATTTGAGGCTTGGGAATTTTAACGAGGCCTTCTAGAAGAAATCCAGCTAAGCTTCATCCAGGCATCCTTCGCATGGGGGAGGAGGGATGGAATGGTAGTGCCGTTACAGTACATAGTACGGTACAGCTAATATGGTATAGCTCACTGGTCATTATTGATCGATTAATTGAGATCGCCATACCGTGTGTTCGGGACTTGTTAGTTTCACATGCGACACCACATGGACAGATCCATACGCTCGGGCTCACCGAGCGCACACACACGCACAGAAATACACACACACGTGAGGCGGTACTTGGAGACTCATCTACCGAACAACCATGGATAACTGTAACACGAGTCTGCGACGGTGATCTACCATGCAGCGCACAGACTGACCGCTGCACGCATCATGTATGATCTTCTTTTAACGTGAAACTTAAACTTCAATTGCTGCTAAAGACACATATACATAGTAAAAGATTGGGTATCCATATTATCCATGAGAAAAGAGGCAACAAACACCTAGCTCAGGCACCCAAGACAAGACATGTCGGTGAAACAAAGAAAAACAGCGTCAACATAACCTCATCTCATCCCTCCGATAAAAAGTTTTCCATTTCCTTTCCTTTCTTTTTTTTTTTCCCTTTGTCGTCATTGATCATCACTTAGGATTGGAATCCTGGTAATTCGTTGAATCCGCACTCGTGACACTCCCTGTCACCGAGTTACTGTTCAGAGATTCCATCTTGGCCATGTGCTTCCTCTTCTCAAACTCGTCCAGTAGCGCATGGACTGTACCCAGTGGGAACTCGTGAACAACCGCCCTTGTAGACGCCGGGCAGACATTGGATGGGTAATCCTTAAACTCCTCCATAGCAAGATTCATGTGTAGTAATTGGCTCCATGAGACGATGGCATCACCAATCAGGAATGTTGGCACGCGCGCCATGGCCATCTCTTCCAGGATCCAGCGACGCTGGAAAAAGTCACGACCCAGAAAGTCTGCACAGCCGAGGCCAGCGGCTGCTTGAGGGTCAAAGAGGTGGATGATGGGGATAGCCCACTCGTGTTGAGGCGAGTAATTCTCTGGGTGGAGTTCTCTATCACCAGGCTCTTGCCACGTAGCGGGCATGGCGCTGTCAAAGGCCTGGATCAGCTGCACGCCCTCATCGGTCTGGGGGATCTTCAAGCCAAGCCATCCAACCACCATCTGTGCACGCTGGTACACGTGGTACATGATGACTCTGCTCTTTGCATTCTCCCTCGAATCCATAGGGTTGAGGCAGAGACAGTCAATCCAGACCCTCAATTTAGGCCGATGCTGTGATTCCCTCCCTCCGAAATGTCTGAGCAGACTCCTCAACCACGACGGCGATCGCCTCTCACTGTCTCTGCCCAAATTCTCTTGGCTCGACTTGTTGACTGCAGGGTAAAAGACGGCGCGTACGTGTTTGAGGGCGAGGGAGATGTTGACCGGGACGGGGATTGCCACGCGATTGAGGTTGATCCTCTCTTGGTTTGTGGGGTCGCCTAGCAGCGATGATATGGCGATGAATTCGGCATCGCGGCTAAGAGGCAGTGTGACGAGGCGACAGACGACCTGATCGTTGATGCTATTCGCTGGCTCAATCTCAAGGAAGCGCACTTCGTCACGCGACGAATTTAGCTTGGAATACTGTATTCTCGGTCGACCGTTCTCCGTTGCCATATTTGCTTTTACTGATTCGCGTGTGTCTTGTCGGGATTGTGCAGAAACCCGATTTTGTCTCGTCTCGTCTCGCCTCGCCTCGCCTCGTATTACTTATCGTTTCGTAGTTTCGGTTCGTGTACGTAGAGTTTTTGCCTCTCGGTAATAGTGGTAGCGTCAGTGCGAGAGAAGAGACAAGAGCACCAAAGGGGAATTCAGCAGGCAGTGCAGTAGTGGTACAGTTATTAAACTAGAATGAAATCACTTTTGCCAGCATTACTCTGGTTTTTCCTTGACCTTCTTTTCTTCTTTTTCTTCAAATTGGACCCCTGGTCCCTGTCAAGCCCCTCCACTTTGTTCTTGGGTAGCGCGTGGAGCTAAAAAGGATTGAGTCTCCAGTCTTTGCAAACTGGAAGCGAACGTTGTTTACAGCCCGCATGGGTTGGTTGCATGGATCAGGTTTTGATACCCGAAAAAACGCGAAAAAAAGAGCTAAATTAGGTTCTTTTCTTCCTTTCTCGCACCTGTTTTGCGGTTTCTGATGGGAGGAAAAAGGTCTCATGGAATGAAGTTGCCTCGACTAAACTAGAGCGATGGAGCTCATGGAATTCTAGCTTCCCCCTGGTAAACGTAAACTGATCATGGAAGTTTTGTTCCTTGCTAGTAGGACACTGACACTGACACTGACACTGACACTGGTATTGCCTGCCCCCTCAGTGACCCCTACGGGGCTGGCCCATCCAAAGTCAACCAATTAGCTTCTCTTGGGCGACATTCTCTCGTCACTCAACCTCGCCGAGCCCAATACCCTTTGATTCTCGAGCCGTCTTGCGGGAGGCCATCTCTGAGGCCACGGGATGGTGCAATACTACGGGATAGCGTTTGTGATCTAACATGCGTGAAATATGCTGCTTTTCCGCAGCTATTCACACCGAGTTGTGACTGTGATAGTAGGGAATTACCCTATCACTATTTCTGACTCTACGATACTGTTCCAGTTTACGTTATGTCGAAGATAGATTATTGGGTTTCTATTGCATAGACTAGCTTAGTTTTCTCCTCTATATCCGCCCGTGGACGTCATCTGTCTCAACCCATGAAGGACGACGTCCTTGTCGACCGGGCTATTAGTCAAAGGTCTGGTCTTGTGTTTTACATCACCGCTCCTCCGGTTCATGAAAGGACGTGCAAAAAAGCAAAGAGGACTAAATAGCCTCACGAGCGAGAAACTCGCCCTTGCTGAAGAGAACCCGGTCGTTCCAGTTCCATGGCAATGGTATCTGTATGTCTCTCTCCGGTTTCCGAAATCCTATAAGCTTGTCGTGTTCCCTCGTGAAGTTGTTCGAACATTCTCATCATTCAATCAGTGCACCAACAACTCTCTTGACTAACCAACAACAACAATCTTTGTTCACAGACCAACACGCTCCACAACTTGAACATGACGACCGACATCATGGTTCCCTTAATCATCACACCGCCGCCTAGTTGCGCTGGCGGCCCCATCAGCCCATCCAGCATCTGCTCAGACCACGTTGATATTCCTGATCAGGTTGATGGCCGATGGATCAGGTTGCCCGAAGCTCTGTTTTCGTCCATCATGGCAGTTGAGCCGGATGTCAACCCCATGTACAAGGCGTCGAAAGCTTTGTCAGACGCTTGGCTAAAGGAGTAAGATAACCGTGCATTGGTATCAAATGATAGCTGACAGAACTGTTGTACAGTGCGCTACGGATGAACGACAAGACCGCTAGCATCTGGAGCCGACTCGATATCGCTTACATGAGCGCCATTTGCGCCCCCAACGCCGATCTGGAAACGCTCAAGCTTATGAATGACTGGAATGGATGGGTTTTCGCATTCGATGATCGTAAGTTAAGCCCTAACCAACACATTATGAACCAAACACGGCCCCCCTAGAAAACTCGGGAACTTTAGCCACCAACAACGGGCCGCGCCGCCCATGCATGCATGCATGCATGCATAAAAGGTGGTGACGAAATATCCGCTAACTAACAACCAACAGCTTTTGACGAAGGGTCCTTCGCCAACAATCCCATCAAAGCCGCCGAAGAAGTGATTTACACTCTCGCTACTCTAGACAATATCCACCCCGTCGTTTCACCAGACCAGAACCCCCTGCGCCATACTCTGCAATCATGCTGGAACCGTTTCCGACAGCGTGCGAGTCCCGCCCTGCAGTACCGTTGGAAGAAGCATCTCACCATGTACTGCATCGGTGTTTTACAGCAGGTTGCCGTCCAGAATACCGCATCGAGACTGAGCGTTGAGGAATACATGGATATGCGAGCCGGATGCGTTGGCGCGTATCCCTGCATCGGACTTATGGAGTAAGTTCATTTTATCCATCCACTTTCTTCCCCATCGTGATGCTTTTCACGGCTTCTTCAATTTCGCAAACGTCTGGAAACATTCTGCTTTGGGTATCCCCGTCCGGCAATGCCAGGGCCAAGGACAGTTGTTGGTCTTGGCGGCGGTTTGCTTGGCTGTTGAGACTTGTGCTCATTGGCTACAACCCGAGAATGTTTCATAATTAAATACGAGGACCTGTCAACTGACTCAGTAATTGCAGGTTCGCTGAAGGAATTAACTTGCCGCAAGGCGTCATGGACCATCCTTCCATTGAAGCTATCTCACGAATTACTTGCGATTTGGTTACCCTGTAAGCCACATTCCACGATGCTGTCTGATTTAGGCTTTTACTAACGTCCGGCAGGCAAAACGACTTGTGCTCTTACCGCAAAGACCTTATTCAAGGCGAAGACAGCAATATCATGTTCATCCTCAGGGACCAGGGTATGACGGACCAGGAAGCCGCCGACGAGATTGGTGAGATGCTGTACGACTGCTACAGACGATGGCACATGGCTATCGCAAACCTTCCATTTTGGGGAGAGGGCGTTGACCGAGACGTGATTAAGTTCGTCAACGGATGCAGGAACATTGCCCTTGGAAACCTTCACTGGAGGTATGTATTGTATTATTCAACCACGTTCAAGGTTTACAGTTCACTGACAGCCGCAGTTTGTATACATTCAGGTATCTGGGTGATGAAGGTCCTCAGGTCAAGAAGACCCGAATGATGAGGCTTCCTTGAAGCGGTTGCTTTTAACTATGTCTATTGCTTTTACTGGTGTATTCGGTTAGGTTCGGTAACGGGGCAACCATCAGGAACGGTGACCACCATTATGGTAGAATGAAACGTGCAAACGTGGATTGGTGTCTTGGGTCGGCGAATACTGGTATTGAATTGTTTAATTGGAATGTATTTCTAGTGTGTTTATCAATTTCGTGATTATTAAACCATCATGTATGCGTCAAAGTGAGAGAACAGATCTTATCTGTCTTGATGTACAGCAAGGTTACGAAGATAGTATGAACAGAAAAGACTGTTCATGATGTTTACAGTACACAGCATAGCCCCACCTGTGAGCTACTATTTTTCACCTAACAAGTATTCTGGTAAAAAGAAAACACCATTCTCTCCGATGGACATTAAGGCAAAAAGAGATGTTACGACGTGGGCCTGATTCGAACAGACGCCTCCGAAGAGAATAGATTTCTAGTCTATCGCGTTAGACCACTCCGCCACCACGCCTTACGTAATCTGAGATTATCGAAAGAGGCTGTCGTATTGTGGGCTATAATCATGAAGCCTACGACTGACTGTATATCACTCAAGAAATCCACTAGTCATTTTACGTAGAAACATGATAAAGAAGAAGAAGCGCTTTGGCGGTATTGCTAGTTGTGAAAGGTAGATGCTGATGTCATTAGTAACCATCAACTAGGATAGAGCGAGTCGTCTTTTTATCCAAGCAAAGGGAAATTCCTACAATGTTCATGAACCCAAGCTATTTGCAAAGGTTTATTTGGTGACTACTAGTAGTCGTGACGGCGGCGCATACGATAATCAGTACTGCATTGATGCCATTACATGCCTCGTTTCTATAGTCTTGAAGTTCAGATTAAACTTAGTGTCTTTCCAGTCTTTTCCAATAACCTGGGGGCAAGAATGATATGTGGCTGGTCCCCAAATATGGCTAGACTGAAGTGAATTGGTACCGCGGCATACATGATCGCCATGTGATACTCATCGTCAGATCTTCCAACTAGCCAAAAACGGACCAACTATTCACAAAAAAGCATCTCAAAAAGAAGTCAAACAGCTAACGTCCAAAAGGCCCGAAAAACGTTCATCACGCCGCAGCCGTAAATTCAATAGACTGCACGAGAAGGACCGATGCGATCGACCAGACTAAACCCCGGAGAGTGCCAATTATGCGGGGGATTGGGGAACTTAGCCCAGAAAAGAGAAGGAGGATACATTCCATGTCTGGGGTTGCCGTCTTTATTGGTTAGAGACTGACGCCCCGTTCTCGGCGTAATTTATACCATAGCGTCAATGAGAGTGGAAGCTCCTGTTTTGTCAACTCGTCATTGTTGACCGAGTCTTGATATATAGCCAGTAGAGGTCCGTCTTCGAGATCGACCAGCCATATCATCCGTCACAGATCAATATCACGTCTCGCAGTCACTGCTATCACAAGCATGCTTATTCAAGTCCTTTATGGCCTGGCAGCCAGTGCCCTTTGGCAAGGCCATGTTGTTGCATCACCCAGCAAGGACAACTCACTCGAGCGTTTCATCAACAAACAAGTTGATGTATCCATCGAGGGTGTCCTGGCCAATGTTGGCGCTGATGGGAAAAGGGCACAGGGTGCAGCACCTGGTGCTGTTGTGGCAAGTCCGTCAAAAGAAGACCCCGATTGTAAGCCAACATCCCACCCTTTCCAGTTTCACAAGCTACTAATATTCACATAGATTGGTACACTTGGATTCGTGACTCAGCTTTGACATACAAAGTCCTCGTTGAGAGATTCATCCACGGTGACAAATCTCTCAAACGCAAGATAGATGAATACATCTCTGCACAGGCCAAACTCCAGGGAACCACGAATCCATCTGGTAGTCCAGAGTCAGGCGGTCTCGGCGAGCCTAAATTCCACGTGAACCTCACTGCTTTCACGGGATCTTGGGGTCGGCCCCAACGCGACGGTCCTCCTCTTCGAGCTACTGCCTTGACTCTGTACGCAGAGTGGCTCATTTCTCACGGTGAACGATCCAAGGCTGTGAACAAGGTCTGGCCAGTCATCGAAAAGGATCTTGCGTATACTACCAAATTCTGGAATCGTACTGGTTACGACCTCTGGGAGGAGGTCAATGGATCTTCTTTCTTTACGCTTTCGGCTTCGCATCGTGCTCTTGTCGAGGGAGCCGCGTTGGCTAAGAAACTCGGCAAGTCCTGTCCGGACTGTGTCACTAACGCTCCTCGCGTTCTGTGCTTCCTTCAGAGCTTCTGGACAGGTGGTTACATTGACTCCAACATTAATGTCAAGGATGGCCGCAAGGGCCTTGATATCAACTCCATCCTCTCGTCGATTCACACCTTCGACCCGAACTCCAAGTGCACCGATTCGACCTTCCAACCCTGCTCACCCAGAGCTCTTGCGAACCACAAAGCAGTCGTCGATTCTTTCAGATCCATCTACGGCGTCAACAAGAACAGAGGTCAAGGCAAGGCTGCGGCTGTTGGTCGATACAGCGAGGACGTGTACTACGATGGTAACCCTTGGTACCTTGCCATTCTCGCTGCTGCGGAACAACTCTACGCCGCAATCTACCAGTGGAACAAGGCTGGTGCTGTGACAGTTGACGATATGTCATTGTCTTTCTTTAAGGATATTGTTCCCAAGATTTCTAAGGGCACTTATCGTAAGAATAGCAAGACGTACAAGGATATCATCAAGGCAGTCAAGGCTTACGCCGACGGCTTCGTCGCTGTCGTACAGACATACACTCCCAAGGACGGATCATTGGCTGAACAATTCGACAAGTCCACTGGAACCCCCAAGTCCGCTGTCCACCTCACCTGGTCCTACGCCGCGTTTGTCAGCGCCACCGAACGCCGCGACGGTATCGTTTCGCCGTCATGGGGTGAGAGCGGCGCAAACAAGGTCCCCACTGTTTGCCAAGCTGCCCCAGCATGCGACACGACCGTCACATTCAGTGTCAAGAACGTGCAAGTCACGTCAGACCAGAAGGTTTACGTGGTTGGCTCATTGACTGAACTCTCTAACTGGTCGCCTGAGGACGGCACTGCGCTCACGGCGTCTGGATCGGAGGGAGTGTGGAGCGTAAAGGTTAAGATACCTTCTGATACAAGCTTTGAGTACAAGTACATCAAGAAGACCAGTAGTGGGGAGGTTACGTGGTTAAGCGACCCCAACAACAGCGCTGTTACAGGCAGCAAGTGTGGGAGCACTAGTACTCTTAATGATGAGTGGAGGTAGTGACCTGGACTGGAAGCAAGCAGTGTAGTTTCCGTAAATTAACAATAATACAAGTTATGAAGATCTGACCTAAACATAATTCAAACTGGTAGCATCAGATGGTGGCGACTTGGCGGAGACTAACTGAGTTGGTAGAGAAATTGAAAGCAAGTGACACACTGGGGAAAGCCCTTGACTGTCAGGTGAACGAAGCGTGAATCAGGGCTTATTTGTACAATACATCGCCTTTATCAACCTTTGAACTCTCTGTAGTAGAGTTGTGTCGTCTATAAGCTTCAGCATGATGGGGTTTCAATATTATTCTTCAGCCCTAAAAGGCCTTGTAAGGCAGTGCTGCTGTGGACGAGTGCAAGGGCAGAACTCTATTCTGGGCTTTTGCAGTTTGCGTAAAGACTTTCAGAAGAACGATTCGATCCCAGGAGATGGTGAAAGGGATGAATTACTTCAATGTTACAGAGGCTGAGGTCCACAATTTTTTAGTTGAGGAACTATCATGCTATGTTTGCCCTGTTGATCGTGAAGTAACACCTTTTACACATTTCTGGACATATCGCCACTTCCAAAACCTTGAAAGAGACAGCAGATTTTTGAACTCCGTTATCCTATCTAGAGATAAGCTTAGAATATGTCGAAGAAGTCGGAGGCCACCAGTGTCACGAACACTCTTGATCTTGAACCAAAGTTTCTCCCAACTCTCTACCTGAAAGTCTGATAGCATAGACTTTTTTAATACGACTGTATAAGAGATAATGAATGACCAGTCCTGGAATCTTCCCTCTCTATCCTTTCACCCATTACCAATCAAGTTTCCCACCACCACCACAACCACGTTTTCCGCCCAAAATGCCGACCGACTCCATCACGATCCCCAACGGGAGCAACAGCCAGATCTGGGTATATTGCGCAGTCGGACTTGCCATCGGCATTATCATTTTCGTTGTCTTCATAGTGAGAGCCTGTAAAGCGGGTAAGTTGGGCGTATTCAAGGAACGATGGTAGTATCGCAGCATCAAAGGTACATTTGGGTCCTGCAGAGTCTACATTCAGGCTCAGTATAATAACGTCTATCAAGACAGGGAGCAGGTTTGAGATTGTAGGGCACCTGCTTTCTCTGCAACCCAGCCCGTGGTTTTCCAAGTTTTCCGTTCCGATTGCAAGCCAAGATATCTTTCACCACTTCACTTGCCTAACACTATATTCTCCTCAGTTGACGACTGCATTTCCGAAAGAGTCGAGGACATATGAACATCGGCTACCGACTACGAAAGCGTGCACGATCGAACTATCCCTCACCTTTGTCTGTGTTCGGGGGAATAGAACGACTAGGATAAGTAGAAGCTTGCGCTCGTGTCGCAAATGAAGTAGCTGGAACGGGTTTTTTTTCGCGTTTTGTTTGGAATTATCATGTAACATCGATATCATGTTTGTTGCTGCACGCTGGAAGTGGTACAAGAAGAGAATCGAATAATTATTCTACCGGATACAATTGTCTTCTCTACCACAGTGATATGCATCTAATCGATGTTTGTGCTAATAAGACGACTATAATGCAGGGTGCCAGATGTCGCAAAACAGGCTACACTCTCAACAGCAGATATCCGCACCGGCGCGCGTGTTCCTACCACCATCAAATCGCTTTATGGGGGCGACATCTCGAAAAAATGGTGCTCAATCGTTAACTCTACGAAAAAAATTCACAATCCAGAACATTTGTCGCGAATCGTCCAGGAATTGTGACGCTAAGGCCCAGCCGGGCGACTCCGCGTCAACAGCTTGCTCAATATGCACCTTCGGACTTTGTGGAAGGCGTAAAACTCAGGATGTTACCTTGCAAACACTTGTATCATCCTCAGTGCATAGATCAGTGGTTGACGGATCGATCTCGCACTTGTCCTCTATGGTGAGTCTACCATCTGCTATATCATAACTAAGACTGACGTTGCTGCAGTCGTGTCAATCTTGCGGCTTCTTTAGTAAAGAAACCATCGCCGGTATTAATTGAGAGAGTCTAGAGAAGACTTGCCCTTCACGACAAGGCCATGAGCTACGAGATCTGGAGTTTGCTTCTCACTGTTAAATCGGGATAATCTTCTGCATTTTTCTCTAGCTTTGGCGAGGTGTCTGATCGATGAAAAATTTCACGTCTGTCATAATCTAGGTTCCTCAATCCAAATTAACCATTGCACGAATAAATTTACTCAAGCTGGACATGACTACTCTTGTATTTTCACCAACCATACCACCAGTGCCCCTCATCAGACGTTGTACAGCACATACTAGCTCGAGGCCAACAGACACTGTAATGATTTACTACTCCATGTTGAAAGATCATCCCTTTCCTCCAGAAACTGGCGGTAAACAACTGACGAGACAAGAGGCCGCCAGAAATGTGGGATTGTGTCATGGTCATCTGAAAGCCGCCCAAACTGGTTTTGCCATGATGTCGCATGCAATGATCGACAGGGATCTCCGCACAAAAGACCCTGCATTTAGGGGCCGCATGGTACCGCCGCAGTCTCTGAGCTTAGTGGTAAGCTGGTAGCGATATTTGTCCGCTACAATCAGTGCGCTACAAAAGGACAGAAGATCAGGTCTGGAACAGCATCGCCGCGGGTTCAAATTTCACGCTTTGGCGGTCATGTCGAATGAGATAAATGCCTCATACGGCAGACGAGACAAATGCGGTGAATGCTGGATTATAAATTGATCGCCATGGTGTTATTATTAGTCAAGGAATAAAGCGTAGTGTCGTGGATTGATGATGTATTGCTGCTTTTTTCATCTCTGCCTCATTTCTGATACACTCACCTGTTCATTGGATGCCTGGACAGCAGGATGATGGCGCTAAAAAGCTTGTTTATGATAAACATCTTTCCGAATTTTTGTGCGACAACCCGGCCCAAGAACCTCTTGTGGCCAAAGATACTTTATGGGGGAGCACAGTTGGTTTGTCGCGGGTCCGTTGTTAGGGGGTTCGGCTTCCCAGTACCAGGCAACACGGAAGGCAAAAGGATGGCACATGAGCATAAACATTCGGCAGCATTTCTTTTGAAAGCTATTCTATCTCTGCATTCACGTATTTTTACAGAAGCCTCGAGACACTTAACCACAAGTCCCATGTGTCCACCAAGCAAAAGTCTGCACCACATCCAAATGTTCCAGTATAATTAGCATTTTAAAATTGAGGCCCTGCTCGCCTACAATCGTACCAGCAGACATTACCATGACCGCTAATCACCGCGATATACCTATTTTGAGTTCTAGAACCAGGGCAAAAAAATGGCAAAAGAAAGAATCCTACATACAACAGCGGGGATTCGCTGGTCGTCACCGACCCAACTACTAATCCGCCCCTTACCAGCTTGACTATGGGAGAGCGGACGGGATCCCGTATTTTCTGGTAGGTATGGTCGTATGTGCTGAGACTTACTATTAGATCAGTATATATAGTGGAAGCGTGAAGTGGTTCCCAACACCGATCCAACCTTCAGTCATCCCCTATCAGTCGATCAATACCATCCTCATCAACCTTGAGCACAGTCCAATCGTGTTTCCGCACCGCTCCTAACTTCTCGTAAAATCTCAAAGCCTTCGTATTGTCTTGGAGACAAAGCCACTCCATCTTGACGCAGCCAGCTTCTTTAGCAGCGGTGGCTAAAGCCTGGACAAGCAATCGAGCGTAGCCATGTCGTCTGTGCTCAGGGACGACGTACAGTTCCTCCATGCAGACTCCAGGTGATGCGGCCCACGTTGTATAGTTGAAAAAGTAGATCAAAAGTCCGGCCGGTTTCCCATCGGGTGAGAAGATGAGAAGCGGTCTGCCAAAGCGAGGCCGATCGTCTGACACGTCTGCAAGGTACTGAGTGTTCAACAAAGTCTCCTCTGTCGCAGCGACATGAGTTCCTGGAGCTTGTTCTTCCCCGCCGTCGCGAATGAAGCTCAAGATTTGAGGAACATCTGATGGAAATGAGTGACCGAGATGCAGTACAAGGATAAACGTTTACCTGTGGAAGATGCCTGTCGGACTATTGCTGAGGATGCCATGTTCATATATTCGCGTACTGTCAAACAATGATTGATTCCGGAGGCCTATCAAGTCATATAAATACCAATCTTTGACAAGGTGGCCTGCACGCCCTGTACTTGACACGTTGACACAGACACGCAAATGTTGAGTCAGAATGTCATCAAGCTCCCATACGCCAAGAGAATGTATTGCGCCTTAACAGAAATTAACCTTCAATACCTGAATCTTTATCTGATCTACGCTAAGCCCCATTGACATCGTTGAAGCCATCTGTATCAGTGTGCGGATCCAACGACTCGTCATCTTCCTGTTTGCGAGCGCCCTTCAACATGACCTTGGTCTCCTGATGCTGCTCAAATCTACGGTAGGCCAAGGGTACTTCTTCAAGACTATACTCGTTAGAGAAGACGAACCCAGGCCGTGCTCTTCCGTTCTTAACCAGCTCGACCAGTCCACGAATATTTCCCTTGATGTCGACCAGTCCACTTCCGACCTGCAAGCTTTTGATCCAGAGTTCGGGTAACGCAAAGCTGATTTCAGACTTGTATCCTTCGGGTCCACCCGCCTGATACAAACCAGCGATACCAATACCGCCCCCGTTCGTGGCTATCTTGACTGCCTCCCGGAGGATAAAGTCGGGCTGAGGCTTGAGGTTCTCGTTGAGACAGAATTGGCCTACGCAGTCGATAGCACGGTTGACACCCGCTGGACGTAGCGCGAGAATCTGATCAGAGGCTTTTCCTCCGCGGGTAAAGTTGATAGGTTGTGCTCCGATTGATGTGGCCAGTGCCAGACGAGTAGGGACATGGTCTATGACATAGACAAGGGATGCTCCACGGATAATAGCGCTGTAAACACACATGAGACCAACTCCCCCAGCTCCAAAGACGGCCACTGTGTCTCCAGGCTGGAAGCCGGAACGACTAAGAGCAGTCCAGCCCGTTGGGAAAATGTCAGTCAGTGGAAGCCATTCCTTGTCATCAAGGCCATGTGGAATCTTGGCAAGTGATGAGTCTGCCCAAGGTATTCTGATGTATTCAGCTGTAAACTCCTGTTAGTGATCACGGTACGTTGCTCAGGGAAAAAAGGCAGCTCTACCTTGAAGGCCTCCTTCACTCTTGAACGAGCTACCAAGGCCGACTCCAACCATCTCAAGATCATTCGGAACCAGTACTGCCTTGGGAAGTAGGTTCCCGTCCTCAGCCATGCCAATGATAAGGACACGATCGCCAGGTTTGAGCAAGTCAACAGCAGGACCGACCTCCTCAACTATGCCAACTCCTTCGTGTCCGACGCCAAACTTCTCATCTGTGCCGAAAAGACCATGGTAGATATGGAGATCTGTACCACAGATGGCAGACGTAGTTATACGTACCACTGCGTCTTCGGGATCGACAAGCTTGGGCCGGGGGATGATGTTCACAGACATGTGGCGAAGCTCGCCCTCCCACTGGACAGCGCGCATAAAGCTGGTCTTTGGAGTGCTGGACATATTGCGTGATACTGATTAAACAATGCGGAAAGTGAAGGACTATGAGAGGATTCAGGAATGGTTCTCGATGACCGTGTCCGCTCTCTTATGTTTTCTCTCTTACTTTAATTGTGACTTGATTCACTATTCTACTGCTCAATTCAGGAATTACCTCTTGATTCAGAATCGTGTCGAGTATTTGGCCTGAAGGGGTAAATGACGTGATATGTTTTGCCTTGGCTAGGTCACGAGAAGTTGCGCTGAGGTCAGACAAGTAAGAAGTCATACCATCATGAGCCTCAATTCGTTAACGACGGGTAAGCAGGAACGAACTCATGCTGAGTAGATGTCAGATTTAGTTCACACCTTAAATAAAGTGTTTGCATGCGACGGGGCTGAGCTATGTGTTATGACGAACTGAAACTCGGATGGCAGGCCTTGCTATAGGTTGTATGTAAGGTTCAACGACCAAGTCAGCCTCATGAGGTCTCGGAAACTGTCACAGGGCAGTGTTTGACGTCACTTCTTCACTGGCCTTCCTTTATCTCGCCCTTTCAAAACGTCTGGTTAGTAAATCAATGCAAAAAACTGCCCTATGGCGAGGGGTATGGGACAGACGGGTTAGTAGAGTGTAAAGAGCGGTGGCGTCTTTACCGATTCGCGACGGCTGCATAATCGGGATTTGACAACTACAGATAGAGCACGATATGAAGTGTAGAACTGACAGCATCAAACATATTTAGAACTTGTTGACACACAAAGAGGTTGAAGACATAAAAGAACATGGATTGAACAGCTAGTCTGTCTATCTAATTATCCTCAAGAAGAGGCAGGCTGACACCCTCGCCAATTCTGGCGCGAGCACCACCGTTTCGACCTTGCTCACGGTCCTCGCGGTTGTTACCACCACGGCCCCGTCGGTCATCATCGTCGCTGTCGTCATCACGGTCGTCATCACGGTCGTCGTCGCGATCATCGTCGCGGTTGTTGCCACGACCATCAGCAACATCAGTAGCACCGGGCTTGATAGCAGTGGTGATGGCTGTGGCAGCAGTCTCTGTGACACCTGCAGCAGCGGTGGTTGTCTTGACAGCGCATCCCTTTCCAGCACCCTCAGTGACGGTCGCAGTGTCTTTTGAGGCAGTCTCAGTAGCAGCAGTCTCAGCAGCAGCAGCGGTGTCAGTGACGGCATCATCAGTGGCAGTGGCCGCAGCATCGTCGGTAGCAGTAGCAGCAGCATCACCAGTAGCGACAGCGTCAGTGGCTGCAGCGCCGTTGACAATGGTTGCGAGATCAGCAACCTCGGTGTTGGCAGCAACAGAGAAAGAAGCCAGGTCGACCAAATCAGTGGCGAAGATACCACCTGTACCGGTGAAAGTCTGGGCGACGTCTGCAACAGCGGAGGAGATCTCGTCCTCTGAAGCGTCAAGAACAAGAAGGCCTTGAGAGAAGATACATCCGAGCTCAGGCTCCTCGTCGTCGCAGGAGTTTCCAGCACCAGTAGCATCGTTGACCTGGGTGATACTGTTAGTAACAGACATTTGATTGAGGAACAGAATAGGTTGTACTTACATCTCCGGGGGCAAAAGTGCCACTGAGAAGAGCCAGGTTGGGGTCAGCGCCCATAGCAGCCAACTGTCTAGCCAGCTCAAGGGTGACGGCCTTGTTAACAGCCTCGGCACCCTCGGCAGCAGCATCCTGATGTTGAGTAAGAGCCGCAATCTCAGGGTTGACGGCAGTCTCGTCGCAAAGCGCGCTAGCGACGCCTACACTTGCGGTGTTTCGCTCAATAGCCTGGAAGAGCAGCGCGCCAGCCATACCACGGAGATCACCAATAGCCTTGGCATTGGTGAAAGCCTGATCAGCAGTCTCCTGCTTCAGACAAGCCAAGTTTGTGACTTGTCCTGCACCTTCCTCGGCGGCAGCATCGCCCAGCAGAGCGAAGACGGGATCGGCAATCTCCTTGGGGTTGTCAAGGTCAAGGAACTCCTTCGTAATGTTGAGGACAATGTCATGGGAATGTTCCTGGGGAACCTGACGCTTGCGAATAGTCTTGCTGCGGGATTCAATCTTGGGGAGGCTAGGAACACGGAAGACGGGTGAAGCGGTAGCAACACCGATGGAAAGTGCGACACAAGCAGCAGAGAACTTCATCTTTGCGAATGAGTGGTTGGGTGTTTGGGAAAGACTGGGTAGGTCTGAGTTGGACTGGCCGGCAGTCTTAAAGAGAGTTATTAAACGAAATAAAGAAGGTTTTAAAACAAGCTCGCGGAGCAAAGAAGAGAAGGAATCAAGGAATGGGAAAGATTCGAGACTAGAGTGATGATGCTTGATGGCTGGATGAAGAGAGTAGTAGTTGAAGGGAATCAAATTGTCTTTATACCCGGACCCGAAGAGACTGTGCCAGGGGTGACTTCATAGTATAGTGTCTTGAATTTCCGGTTGAATGTTACAATGTGCCCTCTGGAAACAGGAAGCATCTTGATCCGAAGAGCCCTGTCAGATCTGGGGCTGGTAGTTGACAGAATTTCTCAGTGTTAAACTTGACTATCCTATTCTGTCAGGCTCTGTTCGGATGAAACCTGCGCGTTTCTGTTCAGTACGACGCCAAGTTGACATGGGTATAAAAACCCACTAGTTTATTATTTGGGGGTCCCATGAAACGCGTCTCTGATCATGATTCAAACGTGATTCTTACAGCCAAGGGAATACCAGACGGTGATCATTGTTTAACTCGGTTTTTCTTCCTATAAATTGTTCTTGCCGGTTGATTTCGTGGTTTGATTAAATTAAACTCGGGAGACGGGCCGGTAACTTGTGCTTATCGGACGATGATATACGGACTGTTCGCAGGGTTATTCGAGATGAAGTCGCTGTCGGATGGGATCGTTTCGTTTTGGCTGCTGAGATTGGAGAGCAGTTTCCTTCTCGTGGCTGTTAATTAGTAAAATTGAAATTCTAAAAATAACACATAGGGCTATCCTTTGAAAAGTTCTGATGAAGTTTGATGTGCGAAGTAACGGTGTTGACCATCATGGAAAGGTTAAAATGGGTGGTTGCGAAGACACGGTTTTTGTCAACACCCACCTCATGGAGAGCAAGTGACACGGTAACTTTTTCAGCAAAATGAACTCAGCTATCATACAATATACGAGAATATTCGAATTGGTAAACATAATTGAAAGAAGGTTAATTCATGCTAAAGGCGAGAACAAATGGGAAAAGAACATTTAATCAAGACAGCTATAGGTTATGTGTTGATCAGCCTCCGCAACAGACTCCCCTGTGGCCTGTCCAGTCAACGCTGAGAGACATTCCAGTTAGTGACCCCTGTTCGTCCAGAACACGGATGTATCCAGAAAGCTTGGCATTTTGTGGCGGCGCCATAATCATTGTCGTTGTACTGATTGTTCACTGAAGCTCCGTACTTGTTCAGGGAACAACTCAGACACGTATATAAGGACGCTATCTTGGCGAAAGAAACACTTCAGGGCCCTTTAAATATGCATTCATCACGGATTGATGACAGAGAACGCAAACCAGAGCTCTTAGCGTTGGGCAGCTCCCTCAGCAAGGCACGCGTCGAGTCGCGTAAAGATGTCTCACCAACAGATCTACTTCGAGGAGAATAAACTTAGTCAGGCGAAATGGGATCAGCTTCACTCGGCCCAGACACAGCGGAACGAATTCCACACAAAATAACAATTTCGTCCATCGATTCACTGGACTGGTTGTACTGTAAACAGTCTCAAGCACCGAGCTTTTGACTGCGAAGCGTAGCGATATCCGGATCGAGCGGTTTTACCACAAGAGTCGAGAATCGCGGCGACGAGTCAATACTGCTTGCTTTGTGTCAGGTATCAACAGTCGACTAAAGCCATGATGCCCTCAAAAACGACGAGACAAAAGCTCTTTGGCATCTCAATTAAGACGTCTGTAAAACCAGTGTTGGCCAAAAATAACGATGCCATCACCCCGCGAACATGCTTCTGAAATTCCGAGTAGTGCCTGACAGCTGCCAACTGGTGAAGCATTGACGAGCGGCTTGCAGCAGACTGTTTACCATTATTGCTTATAGAGATTTTGTTCAGCCCCGAAAGAAAAAGAAATCTTCTCCTCACACAGCATCGCAAATTCCGATCAGCGCCTTCAAATCATCATTATTTTTTGGTCACTATCATTTCACCCAGAGCTCTGTTCTTCCCCCCCCTATCGCCATCATGGGTCCATCCACTCGACGTCGCTAGCTATCTCTCCGAGGACTATCCAAAACCATCTCCGCGCTGCCCACCATCAACGCTGGCTCAAAGCGATCCAGCAAGTGTGAAGAAGACAAGAACGACGAATCAGACCATGGGCCAGATCCCAAAAAAGAACAAGACAGACGAATCCTTACAGAGCCGACGTCGAAGTTCCACCCCAGGGTCACCCGTCAGCCAACGCCTTCGAAATCGGATCAAGACAGCGTACGATATCGCCGCTACCAAGTTGCCCAAATCGAACACTCTGGAGTACCGACGATCCAGGTCAAGTCCCCCCACCAGCCCATTCTGTGTCGAAATCATTGTCACTGACAGTACCATAACATAACAGTGAACAATTTTTCTTGGATAGCGACACCGAAACCAGCAAAGGCCGAGCCCGCAGCCTAAGCGTAAGCAGCAACGAAGAAATCGAGAGCAGCGAAGAGTCCTCGGTTGAGCGCTGCGAACCACTCGCCAGCAACCAAGAGCCGATGAAAAGAACCATCGACAGTGCCAAGAGAGAAATCGAGAAAAAGCACGTCATTTGAATCAAACTCCGAAAGCAGCGCGCCAAGCTTTGGAGCATCATCGAGGATTGCGAAGAGAGCATCCACTCTGAGGAGCGTTTCATTTACATGGGTCAAGGCGACACTGACTTTGCTCTTGGACGTCTCAACTACATGAGAGCCAAGAAGATCAAGTGTTTAGGCAAAACCAACGACAAGCAGAAAGAATTGGAGACCTGTTATGGGGCTATTGAGAAGGCCCAGGACCGGCTCTTGGAGGCAGAGGCTGAGATAGAAGAGTTGTAGATTGGCGATAACAGTTTTGGTTTTGGTATGAAGCTGCAGAAGGAGTGAGAGGTTGGATGTTGGAGATGCATGGCTGATGAAGCGGTTGATGTTGGATTGCTGATTGAGTTTGCTATGCCCTTGGGGGTTTGAGGCTGATTTTGTACTGCAGTGACGATTTTGCCTTGACTTTGATTAGGTCTTGGCGACTTTGGAAGTTCTTGTCAATAAATTGGGACGATGCTCTGACTTGAATGTGCTAATACTGTGAACACTTTCATGAGTGCCAGTATGAAGCATTATCTCTCTTCAGATCTAGCGAACGGCAGTGGTCGAACGACGCTATCGCTGGTAGTCGGGCATCTCTATTATATACAGTTGATATTTTCGACAAGGAATGATTCCAAGACATGAACATATATAAGAATGCAGGTGGGTACTTTGTAAGCGTACCAAAACAGCCAGCCGTAACGAGCAACCCGATAGGAGAAGAACTTAAGTTTTTCTGTAAGAGATCCCATAGTGATCCGATGAAATGCTAACGCGACGTTTTTTTTCAATCGGTATTGTGTATTAAAGGGAGAAATAAATCATGATGCATAATAAAAACGCTTAGGACGGTAGATTGTGGATTTTGAGTAGTGAATGAAGAGGGGGGCTTACTATAAGAGAGCGAACGGGCAATAAATATTACATACCCATTTAGAACCAATTATATCCGATAATCTGCCTAGAGCCCGCCCTCAGAATTACCCAAGCCGCTCTTTTACCATGAACTAGAGCAGGAATATAATGGCTGGGAAATATAGATCACTGCCTGGCGGATGACTAGCTGCGGCGGTGACGACCACTGAATCCCCTACCATATGTGTCTGTTTATTCTTTTTTTCTTCTTTTCCTTTCTTGCATTTGGATCTTTAATTGAGAAACCAACTGCATAGTAAGTGGGATGACAGCACAACCTACAAAAGGTGATCGTTTCCCGGTCAGTATGACCATGTAATATAAGAGCGAAATGGCAATTGGAGTGTTGAAATTACATTCTATCTTCTATCTTTCCCTACACTGTCTCTTTCGACGTCGTTCTAAAAGTACAAGAAAAATAAAAATAAAAGACCATTGTCATTCTGATCCGCTGAGCTTCCTTATGAAAGAAATACAAACTAAGAGCATTCTCTCCAATTGAGGACGTAGCATAATTTCTGCTGTCGTTGCCGCTTTGACTGTACAACCTTCTGTAGCTCCGACCACAGGGAAGAACAATGTCAACAACCATTCTAAAATTCATTCATGTTTCCCTCCGCGGACTCAATGATCCACTGGCTGCCATGAGATCAAGGAGTTACTCGCTGTGCTCTCCGAACTTCTCAACCACTTCATTCACGTCCTTCAGGAGACCCGGATGTTTCGCTTCCAATGCCCTCATATCTTGCACACTGATCTGAGCGAAAGCGACCACGAGCAATATGCGACTCAGCTCTGTTTCGGCCGCAAACCTCACCTCCTCCCATTCTTCGATCTTCCCCTCGACCTTTTTGAGTTGAGTAACGATCTGTTCCAATTCTTCACACGCCTCCACTTGGGCGACCTTGGACTTTGTAGCCAGAGCGGTGGCATCTCGAGCGCGTTGCAACAAGGGCTTGAGTACCTTGAGCTGCCTAGCAATCACATGACGCGCAATGCCAAAAGATTGGTCAAAATCTTTCGATTGCTGGCAGGCCTCGCTGGCCTCGATCAACTTTTGAATGTGGGTAATATCCTCCTTTGCCGTAGTAGCAGCACCCCAACGGGACTTGTAAGTGCGGGTAGTAATGTCTCGTATCTTGCTTGAGAGTATCATGATGGACGCACTATCGTCGCGTTCGACTTCAAGCTTCTCGAGAATAATGTCGGCGTTGGACTTCAAAGTGTTGAGTAACATCTCAATATATCGAGTCGCATCTTTAACTCTGGTTCCAAGGCACTTTCTGGCCCAGTCGACCTGGGAGATGTTAGTAAATGTCATACCCATGGCAAACGAGACACTATACCAGGCTGGAATTATCCTTATTCAGTAAGGGCAAGACGCTCAGGGAAGCATCAGGATGTTTGGTATTCTGGTCGTCCACTGCCTTGTGGTCGGCTGGGGCAAGATCAAATGAAACCCTCTCGATGGAAGGATCAGGTGGCGCATCCAATACATACTTCTCGCACTCCAGCGTAGGAGTCGTTCCAACGGATGCGTCTTCGAGCAGCGCTTTGTCTTTAATGATGCCATCTACACTGGATGCAGGGGAGGAAACCAAAGGAGAATCAGTTGGGGCATCCGATACATCCTTTTCGCATCTTTGCGTGGGAGTCGTTCCAATAGGTGCGTCGTCGAAAACCTCGTCTGGCTCGATACTGCCATCAGCACTGGATGCAGGAGGGGAAACAGAGCCAACTTCAGTAGGAGTGGCTGTGGTTTGTTTTTGCTCCCATGTTGGAGTATCTAGCGGCCGTATTTGACGCAAAGTCCAGTCGGATGGTGGCGAGGAGGAAGATTGAGTCAAATGCCACAAACAGGGTGCGGGAAACAAGCCATCCTGCACGGAGACGATCTCGGGCCTGAGTAGCAGTCTCCCCCAGGTCCTATCGTGTCGCTCGATGTTGGGGCTGAAAATGCCCAGAAGATTGTCAAGACGAACGTTGTTTCCTGTAAGCTCCCACAGGCGGATCAATCTTTCCAAGCTCGTCAGGGTGTCACCGATAAGCCAACCTTCGTCGTTGGCCTCGGGTATCAGCTCCCAGGGATACCGCCCGGTTTGGTCCTTGATTGCTTTGGCGGCCTTTACCTGTTCGGGGTACAGCTCTTTGAAGATTGACGCTGAACGGGGGTCCAGATCCGAAGCGGAAGGGAGTGTGGAATCCTTGATTGCTTTGGCGGCCTTTTGCTGTTCGGGGTGCAGCTCGTAGAGGATTGACGCTGAACGGGGGCCCAGATACGAAGCGGAATGGAGTGTGAAATCCATGGTAGCCTTTGCAGTGGCCTTCTGATCGGTAGACGGGGAAGTCATATTGAGAGATAACAGTGAGAGATGATGATAGTCAGAGATGACAATATTGGGAGACGATGATAATGAAGACGATGATAATGAAGACGATGAAAGATGAAGATGGAAGACGTGAAAGCGAGACAGAGGTACTTCAAGGCGGAAGGGGGCGTGACGTAATTGCCTTCCTCAGCATACAGGTCCATCTTGCCAATAACAGCAAAACGACTACCATTTGGCAGAGGCATCTTCTATCACCCTTATCATAGAGTTCAGTCGTTGCTGCGTTGGCAGCTGCTCTATGAGTCACATGAGGGTTTGTTGGGAAAGTTAGTTATTGAGATGACTTATGGTTTTGATCTATGAATCTTTTAGTTGAGAATCTCGAGGAATATTGAGAAGGCTTGGGCTTCAGTTTAAAGTTAGAAGAAATAAAAGAAGACACAACTGGTATGGTAGGTATGTGAGACAAGGACCTGTTCGCACTTGCAGTGACAGCCATCTTTAAGCCCGGCTTTTATACAGGAAGGAATACCTGGACAAAAAGAAAAAGGACAAGTGCCTGAGATATCTTGGCAAAAACATACAACAGCGG